>VZTL01064034.1:30061-40834 GCA_013400535.1 Scopus umbretta
CCCGCGGGGCCCGGCGCGCCGCCTCTCGGGTTTCCCCGCCAGCACGTTGCAGGCCCGAGGAAACGGGAGAGAAAGGCAGCATGGCTGCAGAGACGCCCCCTTCCCCGTGGCTGAGGGAGATACCCGTGGGTGATGCGGGGGAGCGGGTACGTGCACCGCCATCAGGCACCCCTGCGACACGCTCCTCTGCAGCCTTGCCCTACCCCGTGTAGCAGGCTGGCACAGCGCCCTGCACCATATAGGTCCCCCGCGTACCTATGGCGGCGGTCTCCGCCTACACACAGACTTCCATGTGCCCTCGGCGTGGCCCGGCTCGGTGTGGCCCGGCCTCGATGGATGGGACCCGCCTGTCAGGCGGCGGCTCCTGCCTTCAAGCTGCGGCCTCCCCACAGCGCCCTGCCTTGCGGACGTGGCGCAGCGTGCCAGGCCTTGCCTGGCTGCCGCCGCTGCTGGCCTGGGGTGCGCCGGGCGGTGGTGGTCTGCGGAGGTCGAAGCTCGGGCAAACCGGCGGTCCCGGTCGTTCTCTTGGCACCGCCGGGGCTGCCAGAGGTCATTCAAAAATCTGGGCAAACGGTCAGAATGGAAAGAAGAAAACAGCAACATGGAGGCTGGGGTAGTATTTGAAAGCGTAGGCTTCTCAAAACTTGCTCGGGTGAAGATAGGTGCTGCCTTTTTCTCAGGGTATCACCTCCGATTTATTCATTCTGCTACTGAAAAGAATAAAAGAAGAAAGCCTGTAAGATCATCTGCTTTTTATTGACTCTCAGTTGTCTAATTTGTTTTCATTCCTGTATTAATTGGAAGTAATATATTTACATTTAGCTTCCGGTAGAGTGTAGTTATGTTAACTAATTGACTGTGAGGCTGCTGAGAAAACACGAGCATCAACTGATGGCGGCTGCTAGGAGTGAGAAATAGCTCTCTGAGAAGCCAGTTCGTGAAAAGATGAGAATTTGACACAGAATCCATTTATTGACTTATTACAGGATCTGTTAGCTACTCAGGTTTCACTTCCTTTAGTTAAAACACGTACACTCTTGGATTTAACGACTGCTAGTAGCCTGTGTAACTGTGAATAGCCGTTATTCATGTGCATGTTAAGTATTACTACTGTGTTTTAGTAAAATGGGGGTTTAAGAGAATGAGGAGTAAGGTTGGTGTACATGTTATAGGTAATGCATATTAAAATGCATAATTTGGCTTTAATATATGTGTGGGGGATTTCCCATGCACCTTTTTTTGGCAGAAAATGCATTTGGCATTTTTGGTAGTTTTTGGCAGAATCTGTCTTTATTCCCCCTAGGTTATGCTTGATAGTGGAATTCTTTGTTGGTAATAACCTTGCTAAAAACCTAATGTAACTCTGCCAGTGATTTCCCTGGAACAACCCCAAAACAGAAATTTAGTACTAATGTAAATAAAAATAATCAAGTCTGAAACATTAATTTCCTTTGCCCTGTAACACTCAACACATCACCATGCCAAGGACAGGACTCAAAAAATATGTCTCATTCTCTCTTTGTCTTTTCAGTTGGACGCATTGTCTTTGAATTGTTTGCTGACATTGTACCTAAAACTGCTGAAAATTTCCGTGCGTTATGTACAGGAGAGAAAGGAATAGGGCCTACCACTGGAAAACCTCTGCATTACAAAGGATGTCCTTTCCACAGAAGTAAGTTCTATGAAAGCCTCTGTTTTCCTGGTGGTAACAGAAGTCCTCCATTTTCAGTATTTGAAATCATGTTAAATAATATTTTGGAGCACTTGTTTGAGTAAGTAAGTAACTTGACTGAAAGTAAGTTTTTGACTTTTTGAGCCTCCTACTGACTAGATGTTTTTACCAGGCATTAACAATAGTAAATTATAAATTTACTACTGAGTTAGTAGTAGTAAAATTAGTTTACTATGAGCTGTGAATAGCTTGAAATGGATTTCAGGTAAAGGGGTAAATATCAAGTGATGTCCACTTAACTGAAGAGGGGGGACTAAGGGGGGACTTGATAAGTAAAAGGTGGGTTTTGGTTTTATTTAGGTGAAGGTGCTGGTGACAGAGATTACTCTTCATCTCTGAATTGTTTTTCTTCGTGCCTTTCCTGCCTTGCTGCTGTATTTTATAATTATTTTCCTTTACAGTTATTAAACAATTCATGGTCCAGGGTGGAGATTTCTCAAACCAAAATGGCACGGGTGGAGAAAGTATATATGGTGAAAAATTTGAAGATGAAAACTTTCATTATAAGGTACTCTATTGAAAATACTAATTGTATTCAGTTTTTGAAGTTTCAGTGATGTTTATTTTTCTTCAAGTTCAGAACTAGTGCTCTTTAGTCCAAGGTTAACGTATTTTTAAGCAGTGTGAAGAATGCAGCAAAAAAGTTCCAAACTAGTTTGTCCTTAAAGTCTTTGTTGAATACAGAACAAATACATGTATGAATACGTACAAAATGAGGTCAACCTCATTAAGACAAAGACAACCATAGTTTAAATTTTCTTTTTAATTGCACCATCAGAAATTAACTTGAAACAATCTTTTAGTTCTCATTGAAGTAGGGATATTATTTTAAAAGTGGCAAATTTTGTGAACTCTGAAGCATGTACAGTATGTTAGCATTAAGTGGATTTTATGCTTTTTTTTTTCATATTCTAATATTCATAAGATCAGAGGCGAGAAACACCTTTCCTATTTAAGAAGTGGGGAATCCTGGAGAATTAATCCAAAGGAAAATCTAAAAGAAAGCATTTACCCCACTACATTATTTTCAGTGCTATGAGAAGTAAAAGGCTGTTTATGAATGGCTTTTTTTCACCCAAAATGTTGGCAAAAAGTGCTGTGAACAAAGCAAATTTTTGAATATGCAAAGATGTCGATTTGAGGATGTCATTTTAAGAGATGCTGGCTTTGATGGCAGAAGTTCCTACCCCTCCTGTTATTTACTCCTACTCCTGTATCAGAGCTCACCATTTCATTACTAGCAACCATTAGTGCAGTCCCACAAGCAGTTTTGTCAGCCCAGCTGCAGGAAGAGAGGAGGGAGCTGTATTGCCAGAGTAGGAAACTCTAAAACTGTCTTTGTCCTCAAAATCAACATCTAGTGACACCAGGAAGACTGCAGGTGCATGTGCTTTACACACACAACTTACCAAGTACAATTTTTGTGTCTTTTCTTGCTTCTTTTGCAAAGGCATAACCTTTAGAACGTCCATTACCATCAAAATCAAATGCAGTTGATGCCTCTAGGTTCAGTCTTTTGACATAAGATTGACTTCTTTTTTTATGCTTTTGAAGAAGAAAATGCTTGCTTTCTGTATTTGTCAATCTTTTTTTTTTTTTTAAGCATTTTAGTTTTACCTTTCTTTAAAAGTGGGTATTGCAGAAAGGGAAGACGACTGCTTTTCACCATACCGTACAGCAGGTCTGTGTACCTTAAGCTTACAATTTATACAGTATTTGAAGATCTCCAGATTTAAGTATTACCTGTATACGGTGACTTACATTTTTTGGCAAGCAGACTTAGCTATTCTGGGGAAAAGTGGCAACCATAGTAATTGTTCTGAGTGCTCATCTGTGTTCTCAGCTGTACATAAAGGGCTGTGTGGCTGGAAAAAGTCTCGTGTGCTTGAACTATCAGTAATTGCATCTCGAACCTGGGCAGGAGTACTACCTGGAAACAACAACAATAAGACGTAAATAACACGTTCTGCAAGTACTCCTTACAACAGCTGGGACACCTGCTGTTGCAGGTGTAACAATTCTCAGCACTGGCATGAACTGTTTTCATATCGAGTTACTACATGATCACATCTGAATGACTCCTCAGCAACACTGACTAAAAAACGTACAGACATAGTTGTCCTGTGGTTAAAACAAAGCCCTGACTGCAATTGTGCTTGCCTCGAAACAGTATTTCGGGAAAAGAAAATAGGGCAATCTTCCACTAATCAGGCGTCAAAGTCCACGATCAAGTTTGGAGCAGTAGCTGGAAGTGTAGCTCCCGCATTCATCATAGAGTTAATTACAGTTGTGAGAGATGTTCTCTGAAGTCTGACACTTGCTATGGTGGTGCCCATAGCACTGCTGCTTTAAGTTCTGCATGGTCCTTGTCACAGGATCTCTGGCTCCCTGAAGAAGGAGACTGTGTCATTGTTACTTTTTTGGTTGTACTGTCAAGTGAGATCTGGAGGTGATTATGAATGGAATGCAGCTGATCCCCATTTCTGTATTTCTCTGACTGCTTAGCTATAACAGAAGTTGTCAGTGTGCCAGGGATGAGTTGAAGAACTCACTTGGCTCTTGTACAGAGTCTCAGAGCTCAATTCCATCATCTGTTGACTAAGTATGTTAGGATTTTAGTAGGAGTTAAAATGCCTCTATTATGCAGAAATTCGTTGGATCTTGCACTTAATCTAGCAGTCCTGCAAAGTGTCCCCAAATCACTGTCTCGGACAACAGTGAGGTGTTTTTGTTGACACTTGAGGACACCAGAGCTACCTCTTCTTGTGTTGTTTGTATGGTTTCCTGTAAATCACAATAAACTGCAAGACTTTGTCAGTAGTGAGTTTACCATGTCAGATCAATCCCACTAGGCTTTTTTTTGGTGTCACTTCTCCAGCTAACTGATGGCTGTGCTGTTGTGGAACACCCAACTTAACGGAGTCCTCAAGCAGTGTTGTTACCATGGCATAGTTTTGCAAGCCTTGAATCTGTCAGAGAATCTGATTTTGTCCAGACATTTTTACTTGCTTTATAAGCTTTCAAAATGATCAGCAGAAACCATCATGGGAAAGACACTCCATCTATCTGCAGTGTTTCTCAAAACACTCATGGCAAGAAGATGCATGAGTGACAACAGTTTTGTTTATAATAGGGACTCTTGTCATGGGACTAATGTTGAGACTTGGTCCCAGACAAAATGGGTTTGCAAGTAAGTGTGAAGATCAGAGCCACCAGACTGCTGTCTGTAACTTTCCAAAGGTAGATGTGCAGGTGTAAGGCAACACCAGAGCTTATGTTACTTGGCTCTCTGTTTACAAACCATTGCTGTCTAGCATTAGTTGTAATTGGGGGGAAGAAAAAATTTTAAAAAATTTACAGGTCTTACTCTGCCTCTTGGGCAGTGAATCAGTGACCAGCCTCAAGTGGTATTTGTAAAAATCTCCTATGGGGGAACCCTTCTGATTAACTTCTTTGCCAGGAACTGCGATGCAAAATGTCACATTTGTTTTGGAGGCTGCATTCTGCAGACTTGCTAGAAGATGCCTTCTCTTGCTTTGACACACAGGCTTCCTCTGTGTCATTTGCCATCTCTGATTCCCAGGATGAGTTTCAAGATTAGAAAAGACAAAGCCAAGATTATTCCAGTAGCTTTCTGTTGGCTAGGTGCAATTCTAGCTCTGAGCAGTACAACCTTTTCCCAGAGTTCCTGAGCCAAATCCTGGTTGAAAGAATGAGTGTCATTGTACCATATGACCAGATGAACACCTCTGGGAAGGAGTTCTCCCTACCACCAGGGAAATCCAAACGCTATGTGGGAAAACAGTTTTCAAAACAGGTTCTTCAAAGTGATAGAGACTATTGGGACAAACCAGATGCTGAAATAACAGCTGTCTGAGACTGTTGTCTCAAACTAATCAACCTCCTGTCAAGCTCTGAGATCTACTTCACAATAGTCTTCTCTGTGCTGTCATACTTTTTTTATTTTTGCCTTCCCCTCCTCCCCACAGTATCAAGTTTCTTAGGAATACCACAGTTTGCATGCTTCAGTCATGCACCAGTGTCTTCATATAACATACTGACTTACATTAAAAAGAGTTTCTTGCACTTAATAATAGCCAGATCAACTTGGGGAGAATAGTATCTTAATGGCTGAGTCATACCAGTTTAACAAAAGAGATTCACAACACATATGAAATAAGTACATTTTTGCAGTACAAGTGAAAATGAAATAATCTGTGCAGTAGAGCAAGACAATTCTTACTTCAAAGAAGGAAAAAGTACTTAAGGGAAACAAGATGAACAACATCATCTTACATTGGGCTGTTTAATACAGTCTTGTTAGTTTGTGGCCTGGTAGCATAAGCCAAAAAAATTAGATAGTTAAAAATCCCAACAGAATAAAAACAGTCTCTCTAGGAAAGTGAAGGAGTTAAAAACCCCCACCAACCTTTAAACAATAAAGACCACAGTTCTCTAAAACTCATAGTTCTACCACACACTTAGTGTGAGTAGTCCATATAAAATTCACAATACATACCCATCTTGACAGTGTAACATTAAAGTTGGTTGAAGTGGCATTCTGCTTTGTTTCTTGGGGCCAGTGGTCTTAAATAATCCAGTGAGGAACTTCACATGTCTCTCAGGTGATCTGGCTAAACTCAGCAGCTGTGCAGGGGGTTGAGTGTACAAGAAGCAGACAGGTGTCACAGCATCAAGTCACACAGGTGGCTCTGCTTGCTAGACTAGCTAGGTGGCAAGTAAAGATGCAGAGCTGGGCAATTTGCCCTCTTCAGTCATGATAGCTAGAACTAGTTGCCAACTGTATGTAACTGTCTGGTTTACCAAGCTGTCATCGTGGCCGTCCTTGCTATGTATATTAATAGCCTTACAGAATCTCATGTATGGTTTTATAACAGATCTTTTTTATGCTGGTTGTGATTTTTTTCCCCAAATGCAGCATGATAAACCAGGGCTGCTGAGCATGGCAAATGCAGGACCCGGTACTAATGGCTCTCAGTTCTTTATTACAACGGTGCCTACTTCTCACCTGGATGGGAAGCATGTGGTGTTTGGCCAAGTGATCAAAGGAATGGGTGTAGTTAAAATATTAGAAAACGTTGAAGTAAAAGGAGAAAATCCTGCTAAGGTAAGCAAAATCCAAAGCACTTAGGGATGATGTTTATTCTTCCATTATATGATGTGTATTCATTTCTTCTAAATGCTTGGTGTGATGCTTAGAACTATTAAATGTTAACCAGTCGTTTTTACTGACACTGTTAATTTCCATTTTGCTGGCCTTGTTAGGAGGCTTTTGTTCTTTTGCTGTAAATTCCCCCTGCACAAACAATTGATTTATTGTTCAACACAGCTGTGAGGGTGGAAGCCTTTATCAGGGTGAAGGTGGAAATGCACAGCTGGAACTGTAGGATGGGTGATGAAACTAAAAGGTAGAGTTCACAACCCTACCTAAGTGATATGTAATTCTTGTGAATTTAATGTCAGAAGTCATTGTATTTCTGGAAAGGCAATTGGTGTGTCGGTCATGTCAGTTTGTGGTTGTTTGAAAAATTAGTATCTCTGTAGCTTTAAAAGACTTGGCAGTTTGAGAAAGAACCATCTTCTCTAATGTAGTAGAACTTCCATGTCTTGTGTTTTGATGCAGCTCAGCTCAGCTTGCTGCCAGTTCCTCTTCCAACTTCTCCTTGGAGCATGGGTATGGCGTTCTTGGAATCCTGCTCCTCTGAAGGCAACACTTTCTAAAATAAAAGCCTTTTGATGAGGATAGGCTAATGATGTGATGGGTTTCTGAAATCAGCGCACCCCAACAACAGATTTGAAAAAGCATTTTTACTGAATTTCAAAGAGCACTCAAAAGTTGTGGCTTTTTTGGGGGAAATTGTCTTAATAAGCAATACTGCTATTTATTCTTTATTTTTTCAGTTGTGCGTCATTGCAGAATGTGGAGAGCTAAAGGAAGGAGATGACTGGGGAATTGTTCCCCAGGATGGATCTGGAGATGCTCATCCAGATTTTCCTGAAGATTCAGATATAGACTTGAAAGATGTAAGCATTTTGCCTTTAAGGTATTTTACAGAATGCAGGACTTGTAGGTAATCTGAGTTACATGGTGTCTGTGATGATGTTCACTAAGCCTTTTTTTCTTAAGAGTTGGTCAAGGTCCTGATGAAATGATGACGTTCAATTTTAGGAAAGAGAATGCTGTGGCAGGGGATTGCTCTTTCTTTTTTCAGTGCTAATTGCAGCTGATTTTTCCCCAGTAACTAAAACCACAATTACTTACAATCATTACACTTAATTTTTTTCTGTTCCTTCTTTTTACTTTTGTTTGTGCTGTAGTGACAAAGTACTATTACTAGAACTCCATCCTGCAGATGACTAACTTAATGTATCTACACACCTTTTCTGTGCAACTTTTTAAATGTTCACCTGTAAAAAGATTTTGTCTCACTTACTAGAAATAATAACAGATCAACCTTTTAAAGATATGTTTACTATGTCAGAGCTAGTCGTTCTCAGTTCCCAGTAGTTGTTTGCTTTTCACGTTGTTCAAACTGAAGGAAGACCTGTTGTTGAGAGTTAGGGAGCAGGCTTGTGAAAGCAGCTCTCCTGCAGGTTTTTACTTTATCATTTAAGTAAAATAGACAAACCGTGTAAATCAAACAGTGTTTCGTGGGAGGGGAAAAAAAGGGGGCTGCACGTGTACGTTCCAAAAACAGAATTAGAAATAGAATAGCAAACATACATTATAGCTAGAAGCCAGAAACTCCTTGCTACTGAGAAGCACTACAGCTTGTGAAAATGTTTTTGGATAGCATTTGCTGTGGTTCAGAACTGAAGTTGGCAGGTTAACTTTAAATTTGTTCATATAAACTAACTACAGAAACCATGGTGACACTGGTCTCATGCTGTGATCAGTTTTTTTCAAGGTCATTAATTCCAGTAGGGTAGAAGTGCAAACTGATAGTATTACAAATGGCCATGTATACATCTGACAGAGCTTAAGACAACTGTGGTATAGACAGCAGTAATTATAAACTGTTTATTGCCACTGTAAAAGTAACTTAACACTTGAAATGTGTGCCATTCTGGAAATAGAAACGATAGATTTGATAAAGACAGGCAGTTGTTCTCTTTTCGCAGACATTGTAAGTGTTTTGAGAGAAGGAGAATCGTGTTGATGTGACTTCCAGTTTGAGAGCATGCAGAGTTCAGGTGACTGATACTGTTTTGAGAAGATGACGACAAAATTTTCTCGGGAATAAGGCAGTCTTGGTTGAATACTTTGATTGTTAACACGTCTTTTCTATGAATAACGGTCAACACCTTTATATATAGCTCTGTGTGGGTAGCAGCGTTTAGGGGAAGGAGTTGAACTGCTATGTTGTCTCTTTATACTTTAGAAAACCCATTAGGGTTTATCCTGTAGAAAACCCATTAGGAATTTCATCTTTCAGACTATTGTGTTACATAAAGTAGAGAGTGTTCTGGGAGTGGTTTGAAGCTAGTAGTTGTCTAAAATTGGAATATTTTTATTCTGAGATTTTAGAATCTTTGAAAGAGGATGGACATGGGCTCCTACTGTTAAACATTACGTAATTCAAGACTTCTTTCATAAGTACATTCATACTTTATATTTTCCATCTGTTTTATTAGGTTGACAAGATTGTGGCCATAGCAGAAGACATAAAGAATATAGGAAATACTTTCTTCAAATCGCAAAATTGGGCAGTGGCAGCTAAAAAGTATAGTAAAAGTTTACGGTAAGGCTATCATCATTCAATCAGGTAGTTCTGGTAACCCAAATTAATCCTGCTATCAAGCAATGACATGTGCATTTAAAAAGTGCCGTTGCTGTGCTCTTTTCTTTTACCTTTTTTTTTTTTTTTTTAAAAAAAAAAAAAGAGCCACCTTAATCTGGAAAACATCTGGTCGATTTTTAGCTACTTACTCCAGTAGGTCTTCTACTCATTGCTAGGTAAGAGCTATAGGGAGGAAGTACTGTTTGGAATGGACTAAATACTCCTTTTTTTAATACTCTTGCTGTGCTGGTGTGCAACAGGGAAGAAAAGCACAATAGTATACATAGGGTAGTTAATGGACAGGAAAGGAGGGAGATACTTTTTTTTTCTGATTTCTACAAAACAGTACGTTAAAGAAACTGATAAGTTCAAGAGAGAGTACCCCCAAATGTGACTCTTATTAATTCATTATTATTTTTTTCTGGGGCTCCATGCCATCATCCTGACTCCATGTATAATTCAGACTTGCCTTCAAAATCATGCTCTTTCTGCTTTTGTTTCCATGCTGCTCCTTTCTTCTTCTCTTGCTTTTTGCTTTATGTATATGAGCTTCTCCTAAAAACTTTATTTTTTTTAAGTGGTACTGACCTTTATCCCTACCTTCTTAATGATCACTGTTTAACTAGCAGTAACAATAATGAAAGAAAAAGAATTCAGGCATATTTAATGCTTCAGTTTTTAGCTGACTGGGTCTCAAACAAATGATGTCTTTCTAAAGCATAAAAACGAATCCTTTAATTACAGATAACAACCCAAGATGCAACGTCTCCTCCTGCCCTCAAAAAACCCATCATAGACCAACAGAAACCCCAAAGTAAATAGGATTTCTACGTAAACCTTTTAGAAATCATACAGAAAAAAAGGCTGGAACGGATCTTTAAGGAACTTTGTGTTGTATCGGTCCATTTCCTCCCCCTGTTATTAGATAAATATCAGGTATAATTATGCTATCCCTTACAAGTTGTCTTGCTCACTCTGAAGCACACCCAATGAAGGCTCTTCCAGTTTGAGGAGAGCGCTTCTATTTGGTGCTTATTTGTCCTTCTGGATGGAAAGGATAGTAACTTTTCTAGAATAAACAAATCTGGTCATTCCAGCTCTTCTTTATAGCTCATACTTTTGTGGACATGCCCTGTTGTATTGTAAAATCTACTACTTTACATAGGATGGTGTACTTTCGCTGGCACTTTGCCAGAACTGATAGGCTTTTATCATCTCGTATGTACAGCTCACTCAGCA
>VZTL01064035.1:0-17483 GCA_013400535.1 Scopus umbretta
TTTTGGGGTGGGGGGGGTGTCGACCTGGTGGGACAGGGTCGTGGGTGCGCGGGATGCGGGTTTCCGTGCCTGGCGCCTGGGCAGCGGTTCGTGGCGGGAGAGGTGGCCTTGGCGAGGCCGGAGGCGGGGGGCAGCCTCCCGGGGACCCGCCGGCCTCGGGCGCGCAGTCTGCGGGAAGAAATGTCGCTGCGCCGGTGTTCTTCACGTCCAGGAGCTGGGGTAGGAGTTGTTGCCACAAACGGGATCGCTACGGCACGTAATCTTACAGAAAGACGGCTTCTTGACGCGTCTAACGAGGGCTCCCTTCCTAATTCGAAGGCCTTGTTTTGCGCTAGTTAAAAAAAAAAAAAAATACTAGGAAGTGAAAAAGAGAAACCGAGAGAACTTGGAGGGACCTGAGGNGGCGCTGAGGTTTTGGGAGGTTCCTGCAAACCTCAGACTGCGGAGAGGGCGACGGATGTTGAGCGTTTCTTCTGGGGATGGCAGGGAGCACTGCAGCTGTCCTCTGAACCCGGTGTTTGATGAACTCTTGGTTGCGCTGTCGGAGGGACAGGTTGAATTTCTGAGTTTGTAGTTCAGAAATTGGTGATTGTCAAAGATGAATAACAGAGAAAACTAAGAGCTTATGTTTTGGGGTTTTTTTTTCCCCCTAGTAAGCAAGCATCCTCGGTCTGTGGGCTTAAATTATTCTTAGAAAACTCCAGGCCGCTGTCACGAGTGGCATAGCCCGTTCTGCAGTGCTTCCCTGTGGGGGAAGGCTAAAGCCCTCGCAGCCCCCCCGCCTGCAGAGGGGTGCCGGTGGAGCTGTTGGGGGCCGGGCTGGCAGTGGGGCTCCCCCCCAGCCCTGACTCGCGGTGTGCTGGTTGGACTGGGAGTCAGCTGGAGTGAATTAAATTCTCGCTGCTGCCAGATAGCGCGATCCTGAGCTAGAAGGAGGAATCGTTTAGTTACGCTTCCCCTCCTCTTCGGCAGGGAGGTGTCCCAGGCGTAGCTGGTCGTGCTCTGTGGAAGGAACACTGCATTCGTGTTCTCCCCTGAGTTTTATTGCCTACCAGCTAAGGTGTCAAAAGGAAACCAAAAGCGTTTTCTTCCCCGAGATGCAGTAGGGCATTAGTGGTAGAGTTTCAGCAAAGAAGGGCATTACGTTTGAGGAGAGCTCGGGGCGGGGGGAACAGGATGAGCTTTCTCGCTCTGTGTGTCTGATAATAAGGTGCGTAGAAGTGCAAGTGTAAAAGCTGCAGATTATATGTTAGAGAAGATGACTTCACATACATAAGCAAGTAGTATGTTTTCTTAACATGGTGGCTCGGAGCCTGAAGTGTTAGTGCCTGAAGGGCCATAGCTAGAACAGTGTAATAAGCTCAGCCGTAAAAATGGGCAAACTGGAATGCCAAGAAATAGAAGAGTATCTTGTTATAGTAAATGTTTCTGGAACAATAGTAGAATGACAAGAATAACTGGGAAACTTGGGTGTAAATGACCCAGGAAGAACAGATGAGGTCAGCAAGTCGAGAGCAAAGCGGGAGCCGAGTGGTTGACAGCACTTTTGAGAACTTTATAGGGAGGAATATTTGTGGGAGGTCTTGTTGTTTTGCTAGATGCAAAATTACTGAAAAACTAATTGAGGAGAGGAGAGTTAATAGACTGCATTAATGAATGATGTCAGTTCTCCATCTCAGCAGTCAAGTGCGGAGCCACAGCGCAGAGCAGCAGTCTTTTACTCTTAGCCCTGTTTATAGGGTAACACAGTCCTGTTCTTAATTATGTTTTATGGGCTAGGGAATCGGTTTGACTGTTTGTTACCTCCTTTTCACAGAAAATCTACAGATGTCAGTGGGTTTATAGAAGGCTCAGGGAAAGAATGTGGCCTCTGTGTGACCAATAGTAGCAACAAAGGAACTCGAGTGTCTTCTTTGATTCAATATTATTAGAAGCAAAAGTATGTTGTCTTTTCTGGCTGCTGCTATGTTTCTAGGGCGCTTGTTTCTTTAATTGTGCTTTTCTTTTTCCCTCTCCCTGTCTATATTCCTCCCACCATCCTCCCCTCCCCCTGTGACGGATTTTTTTGCTCCTTGTTTTGATCTGCTAAAACAAGCAGTGCAATAACCAATATTGACATTATTACTACCTACATGCCTTGGCTATTTTTACCTGAGTGTTAACTCTGCTATGGGGGGAAACTCGGGCAAGTAAATGCTAGTTAGCTCGGGAAATGAAGCTTTCGTAGCCAAGGCTAAAAATCTCTGAAAAAGAGACTGAAAAAGCTCGGATTTTTGTGGAATTTGAATGCCACACGCATCGCGTACATGGCGTTCGGATCAGGTCTGCAAACGGGAAGTTTGACATCACTGGCTGAATTAACAGTGGCATTCTCTCTTCTTGCTTATTAATGCCATTTAGTCCTAGGTAGAGCCGAGACAGCGCACGAAGCTCCAGTAATAAATGGCTGCATCGCAATGCCTAAAGCCAAACTCAGACTGTCATCTTTGGCAGGGGTCGCTTCAAACTAAGCACCGTGTGGCACTGAGCTTTGGGAAGGGGGTTGTCGGCAAAACTGGGATGCGCTAGCTTAGGAGAGCGTAATTCAAAAGAAGGAAGTTAAAACCATTAGCCTGAGCGTGGAAGCTCTGCAGCTGCTGAGCTGTGACTGCTGACTGCTGCTGCTTTTTTCCCCTCTCGGTTTTTCTTTGCGTCTACCTGTTTTCTCCCTCTGAGCGCGGGTTGTAGGCTCCCCGGGGCAGCGGCCGTGCCTTCGGCGTGCGTGGTGCCTCCGGATGGCACCGCGTTGCGAATACCGAGTTTCTTACCGTTGTTTCGGCGTCGCGTGCTTAAGGACACGATCTTATCTGGACAGGAGGGGAAACCAGAAGGCATGAGAAAATAACATCACGGCTAAATGGCAAAGTTCAAGAAGTTATTTGAGCCAAACGGGCAGAGCTCAGAACTGTTTCCTCACCTAGGCAAAATACCACGCTTTCACCAGCTTTTGTTTTGTTTTGGTAGGTGCCATGGCAGGCAGTCTACATGGTTTGCAGAGAAAACCTTCCAAACATATGGGTTACTTGAATTAAGATTTGTGTTTGGTTGGCAAATGTCTCTGCTGTTCTTTCCAGTGTGCCTATGCTAGTTGGCCAGTTGTCTTTTTTTTTCTTTTTTTTTTTTTTCCAAATTTTCTTTCAGTTCTGCAGTTTGCTGCTATTCAGAGCGTTGTGGCCTGCAGTGACACTGATAACTATTAAGTCACTTTGATTCTGATTTTGTTTGGCAGAATTAGGAGCAGCAGCAGCAAAGCAGAGACTGGCTCTGCTTGCTGGGAGAAAATAAAAAAAAAAACCAACGCGAAGACTGCAGTGGCGGAGATGGTCTGTCTTGCTGCAACCTGCAGGAAGGAAGAAGGAAATAGAACGCAAGATATTTCAGTTTCGGTTTTGTCTTTGATTTTTCTATGGTAGACTTAATTATGTTAGCTGAGAAAACGCGTGATGGGTATGCCCTGACATTTCGTGATAAGTGACTTGAATTCGCTGCGCAGAAGAGAATCTTTCCTTTCTTTTCATTCCTCGGAGTCTCGCAAAAGCTACGGATTGTTTCAGCCTCTTGCTTTCATGTGCAGCGGGGTGGGATGAGAAAGGTTGTGTTTCTCCAGCGGTTTACTTCTACTTTTCTTCCCTCAGAAGACCCTCTGGCATGCCGTTCAGTAGAATACTTCTCTGTTAAGACGGATTTCTTCTTTTTTTAGAAGGCTAATTGAGACTATAAGCTAACAGGTTGAAAACCGTATCCCGGGAGCCGGAGGACTAAGGGCGCAGTTCCACAGCGACGTCAACGGGCCCGGGAGTCCAGGTCGCCGTGTGTCGGCCTCAGTGCTTGTGCGGAGCGCCGCCCCGCAGAGCCAAGCGGGCCGGGCGCTGACCCTGCTCGCAGGGAGTAGTTTTCAGCCGGATCAGCTCCCCCAGCCAGCTGGATGCGTAGTTGCCTAAACAGCGCTGACAGGAGGGAGGATGCCGGGACGAGGGAGGATGCCGGGACGAGGGAGGATCCGGGACGTGCGACCCAGGAAGGAGAAGAGTGAAAAGCCCAGGTCTCTCGCCGTCTGGATTGACACGGGGTGCGGTTCAGCGTCGCTCCTCGAAGCTTGCGGCGCGACACCTTCCTGGTCTGTCCCTCCGCCTTAGCGCTGGTCCGTGCGCGCGGGGAGGGCGTCTGTCGGAAGAGCCCCGCTCCCGCCTTCCCCTCGTCCCTTTCTGCGGGGTTACGTTGTTTGACAGGCGCGGCAGGGGCAGATGGGCGCCGCTGCTGGGACGTTCGCCGGGCCGTTTAGATGTGAAGGGGTTGGGAATAGCGGGGCTGCGGCAGTGTTAACGAAAGCCGCGATTCCACGTTAGATTACATCAAACTAAGCCTAGTGAATCGAATATCCAGGTCATCCTCAGAGTCCCAGGACCTCAGCTCCTAAGCCAGAGTACCCAATTAATGTGATGGTCAGCAGATGCTCAATCAGCACTCTGTTTAACAAATTGGAGGATACTAAATGATGGATTTCAACTTCGTTCTATTGCATGTTAGCCTTTTTTTTTTTTTTTTTTTTTAATACGGAAGGTTGTTTTCCTTAGTGCTCAATTGTTTTTTACTACTTCTGCCTTCTCCCAGTCCTTTACTATATTGCTTTTTAACATTACTTTGACCACGGAATACCCTAAATTTTTTTTTTTTTTCTTCCATGACTTTAAGCCTTTCCCCCCCTCCGCCCCCCAACATTGTGTTTCAGACTCTGCCTTCACTTTCAAAGTGCTGGAGACCTCTCACCGAAGTTCACATATCTATGATGTAAATGCCTACATCTGAGGCAATCATTTAGGATTCCTTTTTTAGTCAATGGAAAGAAACAGATGCTTATTTTCTTTTGATGCAGAAGTCTAAAATAGAGTTTTGCTGTAGAAGTGCTCATTTTTCTCCTGCTGCAAAGGGAGTCTGGGTGACTAATTCGGATTAGTCATCCCTAGTATAAATATCTACACGTTAGGTGAGACGGATCCTATTGCAGGAGGCTCAGCTTGCGAGGCGGAGATTCTGACGGGGACCTCCTCGTCTCGGTGAGGCTGCCTCCTCGCCTGTGGTGGATTGTAAGGTGAATGAGACGTTGGATGCGCTTTGCAGCGTGCTGTGCCCTTAGCTCTGCTTGATGAATCTTCTTCCTCTTTCATAGCTGACTGATAAGTTCGAGGTTGGCAGCGGTGTCTATAAATGATTCAGAATCATCTGGTTACCTATTTAAGACCAACACAGTAAAACAAACGTAAGTTTTCATCATGTACATGACCAGGAGAGCTGGTTTTCTAGATTCTGTTTGAGATGTACAGATTGTGGCCAGAGGAGTAGCTATACGTTGGGACCGTCTGCCTAGTTTGGGACATAAATAAGCAGTAAGCTCCATGGTGCAGAAGACGGGATTTCTCCATGTTTCTTCAGTGCTTAGCGTGAAGAGGACCCTAAGCCGAAAAGAAGTTTATTGCTGTTTTAGTAAATATTGAGATTTTTTTCCTTGTACTTTCTTTAAAAGTTATTTAATTATGACCAGTCCTAGAGACTTGCTACATGTGTCTGAGTGTTCTGAAGACTCAAGGATGAAGTAGCAGAGTAGTTTACAAAAATATGAAGGCGCTTGAGGATGCCAAATTTTACAGAAAGGCGCGTAATGTTTTAGGGATGCAGTGCCAGGAATAAATGCAGATTTGATTTCATTGATGTTACGCTGTACCCGCTGTTTCCTCTTACAAAATAGGCAGCGAATTTCATTACTTCTGTTTTTCCTGTTACTTTTGTCATCTTTCTTCTTAGCTAACTGTAGTCCCTATAAAATACCTGTTACAAGTAGTTAATATCTGTAGTGCTTTCAGTGTGGCAGCTTTCATCCAGAGTGTCCATGGCCTCCCCAGTCCTGTTTTTTCCCCTCCATTTTAAATAGCAGCGCTGCTAAAGAATGTCGTGTCTTGCGGAAAAAAACCCTCACCGCTTCGGCTTCATTTTTCATGAGTGAAATTTTTTACTCAATTGAAGTGAGCCTATAAGTGCTCGTTTTTAAAATACCTGGAAGAAAATGTTGGAACGAAGTGGTGCAGTTCCCAAGAGCAAAACTATTTAATTATTTTTAGTCTTGGAAGAGAACAGCAAGTAAAAATATTTAGTGTATACTTGGGGTTTGGATATATGCTTGAGTTTTTACAAGGAAATGTGAAGTGAAACTGAATCACCTGGTAGTCACAGTAGACATTTGCCATATGAGGAAAATATTGTTGCATAGTCACAGTTTGTTGTTAGGGCTGGTGGACTCTGCCCTGGTCATAAATGTATTATTTTGGGAAAAGCAGAAGCTTTACCAAATCACTAACAAAACAACAACGGACCTAGTGTTTGGAGAAACAGGATCTCAAAGGCCCTTGATAAAAAGCAGCAGTCTTCCACTGACCTACGTGTTTAAGTTTTCATACCTGAAAGGCAGTTCCTGCTTCAAGGAAATCCCTACGATTTATGCACGTCGGCGTGCTTAAACTCCGGCCGCCTCATGGGGAAGACCAGGCAGTGCTGACGGAAGGACTGTGAAAATGCATCTCTGTGTGTGAAGTAATAAGCCAAAATAACATTGGAAGTGTAATTATTGGAATGAATGCTGCGCCTGAAAGTGGCGAAGTATTATGCCTGTTAGTGTTAAAAGACAATTTTGAGGTATGTGATTCAAGAAAATAGCAGGGCAGAGAAGATAAAAACCAATACTGGGCAATCTGCTATATTTAAAAAAAGCAAGCGGACGTCCGATAGGTGTGGAATTCTAAATGTATTTCTCGTTCACAGTTCTTGGCGTGTATATAACTTGTCAAGCCTGATGTCAGGGCTGTTGACGAGGCCAGGAGTTCGTGTGGGGGTTTCGCCTGTGAAGTAGGAGGGGAAGGTGTTTGTCCATGCGTGAGGCTGAACGCCGCCTCAGCATGCTGGGAAGTATACCGGTGGAACTGGGCGAAGACCTTCCTCCTGCCTTTTCCCTTCCTCGGCACGCTATGCTCCTGTAGTCCTGTATCGGTTTTTCTGTACCTAGTTCTGAGGCAGCTGGCGCTGCCTGCCTTCAGGGACTGAATGCCGCGAGCCGTTTCTCTATGATGGTATTTCTTACTTGAAACCTAGGGTGCTTCCCTTTCCCTTACCACTCCTGTGTTCTTACTTGGACCGTTACGTGCAGCAGCGGAGGGAAATTCAGCGTAGGCTCCCGAGGTTACGTCTGTGCCGTGCGGCTGAAGGCGATGCAGAGACACCTGCGGAGCTGGGGAGCTGGAAGGAGTCCCGCTGCGGCGTCTCCGGCCCAGTGCCGGGCTGATGCGCCTTCTCTGCTTTCGAAACTCGAGCTGGTGTCTCTGCACAGCGTTGCACTGCATGTGTAGATGTACCAGCTTGCTAAGTTGGGAGGGGCATCTCGCAGTGTGGTCCTTTTCCGCGCTCTTCAGGTACAGAAGCAACAAGAACGTTATTTAAAATGTCACTGTAGTTTTTTCCAGCTGAGAAAAAACCCCACACCTTACCTCCGGAATTTGTGGAAAGCAAAAGGAACACTCTCACCTTTAGAAGGGATTGATAGTCGTCTGTATTCTTCAGCGTTTTGGGAAGTCTGGTTTTAAATTAACTGGAAGAGGTTCCCCTCCAGCCGAGTTGCTTGCGAGGCCCCCTGAGGTGCGGGGTGCTCTTAGGACAGCTACGGCGGCGAGCGCTCTGGGCCCCGGAGGGGACGCTTGCCTGCAGCGACGGGGCACGCGGTTCCGTTGCTTGAAGTGTGCTTTGCTTCAAACTGAGTTTCTGACTTGGGAATTATTATTCAAATAGGCTTTGCCTGTTGTATGCAAATTAATGTCTTGCAATGACTCCGTGTAGCTGAACGCTTGGTTGCGGCAGCAAGCAAGCTTGAATACAAGGTTTTACGCTAGTCAGAGACGATTGCTAAGGTGACGCTCCGCTCCTGCAGCTATCGCAACTTGCACTCTCTGAGGTATTTATAAAGACCGACGGTACGTACCGATGATCTTTTGTGCAAGGCTGATGTTCATTTATTTCCCCAAAGTGTATACAATCCCCAGAATTCTTTATTAAACTTTGAAAAATAAATGTCATCCTTTTCAGTCATTTGAAGTCTTCACCGTTTCCGTTACAGATTCTCCGCTTTTTATTAGCGTTTTTGGTTACGATTAAGGCTGTTTGGCTACAGTGTGAACGACTTCTTAGAATTTGTGCTTAAAGCCGTAGTTTGACATGCATTTAAGCTGGCACCAGAGCTGAAAAGCTCTCCCCTTCTTGCTGCTCATACCCGTTCTCCGTCGCGTCTCTGCCCTCCCTCCCGGCTGGCACTAGCATTGGTGCAGCTGCGTTGTGAACCAGCCTGGGGGAGTGATCCAGCTGAAGTTTTTTTCTGTGAATACCGCATGGAAAAGGAAAACAGGCTTTTTTCAGCAGTGCAGGTTTAAATACATGACAAACTGTGGCCTAATGTCATCGGCGCATAATTCCGGTTTGTGATTTCAAGAGCAACCTGAGCTTCAGTGTTTGTGTGTCCGGGTAAAGCCTGTTGAACTCCAAGGGGGTGGGTCTGAGATTTCCAAATGATTGTTTGCCTTTCAAGGTGTTTTGTGGCGAATGAAGCTTAGCCCATAAATACAGTTTAAGTGGTGCCGGAGAGGGAAAACAGACTGGTGGTCTGTTGTGATGTATAAGATTTTTCTTCTTAAGTGTCTTAATACTGATTTTAAGTGTAGGCTACATAAACTTTGTGTGGACTGTGCCTGTGTGACGTCCTGAAAGATGAAGGAAATTAAAATGCGTACGTTTAATATCCTGTTCTAAGGCAGCGGCTTGTTACGGTTTTGGCGAAGCAACGTTGTGCATCGTTTCCACGTGGTTTGGTTGGTAGAAAAGTGCAGCGTCAGAATATTCTGGTAAAAACTGCAGCGCGCAAAAAATGTAGGTAGAGGCACAAATTTTGAAGTGTTGAACTTGTATAAAGGACCATTAAAGGAATGCAAGTAGTTGTTTTTCTTGCTCATTTGAGGATATCGCGATACTGATAAAATAGGTGTATCTGAAAGATACAGCTCTTGATCTTCTTACAAAGCGCACCAGGAAATCTTCGTTTGCAAATGCTATCTAATAGTCTGAGCAGTATGATGTTTCTTTTGTCACATTGCCTTATTCTGTTTGTGCAGCAAAAAATAGAATAGCCAGGGTCCAGAGATCAATGCGGGAAATGACTTTGACAAAGTGGGTTTTCTGAAAAATGCTGCTTGTGTGCCCCAGTAAATACCAGCATCTCGCTTTTGAGATAATAGTCTAATTAATAATAATTACTTCTGAAGGGTTTAACTGTGGTGATCCAGGAAAAAAAAAATAATTTGTTGCTTAAACAACATGTAGTAAACGGTCTAAGTGGTATCAAAGTCTTGTTTATTAATGTAAGCAGCGCAAGCGAAGGAGGAGTGGAGCGTCTGAGGAGCCCTGCAAGAGATGCAAATCGACACTTAAAAAGCCCCCATGATCTTGGTTTGCCTGTTTTAACAGTGACTACGTGTTAGTTTTTTAATAACCAAATCAAGTTGCAAATCTTACGCTTAAAGCTTGATCTTTAAAGCGAGGCACAGAAATCCCCTCGGGGTTCCTTGTAGGCGCCGCTGAAGCGTGCTGCCATGGGGGAGAGCGACTCTCGAGCTTCATAAACAGGAAGAGTAGTAGCTGAAAATGTTTGACTATTCATCTTCTCAAATGATTAGTGATAGCGTCAAGTACGGGTTAAAAATACTGAGATAACTGTGCCCGTACAGGTAACGTGAAGCTGGTAGGCTGTGGAGTTGCATTCTTTGGTGTGTGTAGCTCCATGTGCTTTTGACTGACCTAGGAAAAAAAAGACCTTTTTCCGTGCGATTGTGTTCACGGTGCCTTTGATGTATTTTTCTGGCTAGCTTTTTCCTGCATTTTTTTTGAAACACTGCAGTTTCTTCAGTGTCTGGGTGTGTTGAATTTAATTAAAAATGTAACATTTAAATAAAGAAGCTGTGTAAATTTTGTCCTTAGCATGAGGTAGGGAGTCAATTAGAAGGCTGTTTAACTAGATACTACATGAGGATAAAGTTGATCATCAAAACAAAGTACTTCTTGATATCATCTCTTTATTAGGGAACTTCAGAAGCATGGAATAATTAGAAGTACCTCTTAATTTTGTGTGCATATTTGTACAACAGACAGGCCTTCATAATTTTTTGCCTGCAGCAGTTTTTTTATTACAAGAAAAAAAAAAAACAAACCCAACCAACCCCAACACAACCCCATACTGTGCTGGTACATCAGACTCCTGCAGTACTTGTGTTTGTGTCCAAGGAATGTAAATGTAGATGTCTCTCTCATTTGTCAATTAGAGGTTAAGAAAAAAAATGAAGACATTCGTATCGCTAGCTCGGAAGAAGAAAAAAACAAAAGGAGGCTCTTGGCTAACTGGTGAAATACCGTTTTGGTTAAGAATAAACTCTATCTGAGAATTGTGTCTTAAGTGTTTCCACATCATCAGCTCGGGCTAAGCAGTCTCTCGGGAAGCTGAAGCATGCCTTCAGTTATGCGGTAGCATTTGCAGATTCGCGGGATCCTCTGTTCGGCGTTTCCCTCGTTTTCCTCGCGCGTTCGCTGCGGCCGTGGAGCGACGCGAGTGCCGCTGGCAGCGCAGGTGCCCTCTGAGGCTGTACGCAGTTTCCCAGCAGGTCAGGATTTGGGACGGAGATTTTCCTCTGCTGCGTTCCGATGCTGGGGGTGGAGAGAGTCGCGGGGCAAAGCCTGAACAACGTGGCAGGAGAGTGCCGGGCCGGAACGCTGCCGAGAGAAGGTTAGGGGAGACGGAGCTGCAGAGCGGGTACCACGGCGAGAGGAGGAGCGCGAGCCGAGAGCCGGCTGGGCTGCAGGGTGGGTTTCGGGTGCCGGATCTTTGCCGAAAATGCCATCAGTACAGTGTATTGTGACCGCTGCTTGATCGGTACCGGGGGGTTGGGGTACCAGGCTGGTGGAGCGTGAAGAAGTTCAGCTGGGAGACCGGACTGCTCTCCTCACTGTTGAGGAGGCCTTTGCCGGTGTCGGGCAGGATGCTAACCTGTCCCTTCCTTTTCGAAGCAGCCGAAGCTTGGAAGGCAGAAGCAGATGCCTGCACGGGAGTTGAGGGGTGCACTCACTAGAAGAAGCCGTTTCCACTCCACAAGACCTTGACAAACCGTTCTGCCACTCAGGCAAAGCTTTGCTGGCCGCCCGCTCCGAGAGCGGCCTACAGGCAAAACGCTCTTCCCCCCCCCCCGAGATGCATCCTTCACCTGTACAAAAAAGAAGCTTCTGACTGTTCACCTCTGAAGGTTATGAGACACTGAGGGGTGGAAGAGGAACTAATGAAATAATGATAAACTAAGTCCTTTTTTTTTTTTTTTTACTAAGATTGAAACATGGTCTAAGATACTAGTTTTCACAGGTCTTGTAAGTATTTAAGTTACCCCAATACTGTGATAATAGCTAACTACAGAGCTAGCTGAGTACCATAGAGAATTTGTGCTTTTGTATGCTCAGTTGTAGGAGGAAATAAAGGCTGTAATTCTTTTCTCTGTTTTATGTTCTTGAGACTTTGATGTGTACATGTGCAGTCAGAGCTTGGAGAAATTGCCGAGATTGTAAGAGTTTGATGTCCAGTGGGATGCACGTGCTGAGTGGGGTGTGTGTGGACAGTTGCTGGAACCATCATTGCCTCTGAGGGCTCTAGTCTGTCCTGCTTTGCTTTTTATTCAGAATTTATAAAAAAGAATAGGGCAAATGAGTAAGGGAAGGGAACAAAGAATAGTGATGAATGAGAATATATTTCTGTAAAATTCTGGTGTTAAAATAGTTCTCATATTAATGTTCTGCAACTTCTAAAGGTGTCCTGAAACTGCAGTGATGCTTCTTGCAGAGTTTTGTAGACAGCCTTTCATAGATGGTGTCCCTTGGCTTTATTTTCACTAACCCTATAGCTAGCTGTTTGGAGTGAGGATGGGCTCATTGCATGATCTTAGTTTGGGAACAGAGAGGGCTGGTTTGGACTCAGGCTGCTGTATTAAGGACAGCTGCTCATTTCATCTTGGTTCCTTAACTTACTGCAGCTATTGCTTGTAAAATTGTGTCTTACACCTAAGGCCTACACTGGTTTGCTGTGCAAACTGTTATTTATTTCACAGGCTATAACCAAAACCTTGGTTTCTGTTTTTCTCGTGGCTTTGTGCTTAGTCTTTCATTGTAGTATTAAGTTACAGTTTCAGCCTGGCACCAAAGTTGGAACAGATTTGCCTGAATGTTTGATCTTGGGAGATTAAGGCTCTGTATACCAGTAGAAGACAGATTTGTATCTCGCTGTTTTGCTCTTACGCGTTGGGCTTTATTGCTTGCGACAGACCGTACTTAAAATAATGCCTATCCATGTTAGCATTACTTGTGAAAGCATGTGGAGCATGTCAGATAACACTCCATAATGGCTATTTTTGTTGTTGTTGGGTTGAAGTGACAGTCTTGTGCTTGGGGGGGGGGGGGCTGACGTAAAGCCTGCCAAGTCTTGGCTTTCAAAGGGTGTCTGCAAGTGGGTTTCTGAAGAAGAAAACGTTTTTCCAGGTAAGAGAGGCTCCTCCATAATAAGGTTGAATTTTCGATTACAGTCAAAGATAGCATGACCGTCAAGGGCGGACATGATACCAATTTGAATTTGGAGCAGTGCATATTAATGAAGACTTTCCAAATTACAGATTTGGTAGGCTAGAAAGAAGTAGAAGGCTGGCGAAGAGGCGTTCTGTATTTCCTCCCTTTAACTTTCTATTTTTTGTTTTGCCTTCTTGTGGCTCCATGGGCAGCTGCTTCCCGGGAGAAGCGTAGCTGGTAGGAAGGAGATACGTGACTGCCTGAAAGGCAGTTCTCCCTATAGCGGTGGGCTTCAACAGCTCCCATGCTTATTGGACGCAACAGGAAATCCCCAGTACTGCTTTAGTTTGTCTGGAGAACCACAGACCTCTCGGGTATAATTCCGTAATAATCGGGGGAAAAAAAAAAATCTCTCTTCTTGAGCTATAGCATTTATCTACGTAGCAAGCTTTTCCTTTTCTCCGTTGGGGTTTTTCACTGTTCTTCATGCCTTGTGTGAATGTAAGAGGAATCAATACAGATCTGTGATTTAATCTTGGCTCTGTTGTAAGATGAATGAGGAAATTTTTTATCGGCCTTGTTTTGTCTTGGAAACAAGTACCGAGTGCATTCCTAAAGAGTCTGAAGTAGTGTCCTAAAGAGATTGAGAGTGAGCTCTAGAAATAATCGAGTAGCTCATGCTTCTCTTCCCCTGACAGACTGAAATGCGGATTCTGAGCATTTTGAACCCAAAGAGGAGTAGACAGCCGTAAGTCATCTATTGCCTGCGTCGTGGGTGTACTTCAACAGCAAGGCGCGGTGCTGGACCCAAGCTCTGCCAGAACAGGGCTTGTACTGTGCTGTGCTATCTCCACCTGTAGTAGGCTTCTGGCTGTAGTAGGTGGTTGGAGAAGTTCAGCTGGCCGTGGTGGGGTCATGGAGCTGGAGGGTGAGGGCAGGATGGTGATGGGGCTGGAGGTGCTGGTCATGAGGAACTGCAGAGGCAGTTAGAGGCAACAAGTAAGAGCCAGTAACCTCGTCCTGGGGACGGGCGATTGCAGTGGGGTTTGAAGGGACGGCGGCCTGGGGCGCGGGTGTGCAAAGCAGCAGCACAGCGTTGGTGCTTCCGTGCCGAAAGGTTGGAAGCAGCGTAATACAGAATGCTGTAACACAGGTAGTCTGTGTATTGCAAGCCGCTGTCTTTTGACAGGTCACAGCAGTTAAATCCTCAGGAAACCAAAGTGGTGTGTGCAACAGCAGAAGAAAAGAAATAGTTGAGTGCTGTTAGTGCGCAGGGCCTTAGCAACAGGAGGGAACTTGAGGCATTAAAATACGTTCAGAAGATGCTAATGTCTAATTTGTGCTCTATGCAGCGTAGGTTAAAACATCATCAAGACTTCCATCAGTCTGACCCGGCTAAGATCCCTTCAAACACAACAGCTGGTCGTTGGTAGGAGCGGGAGAAAGAATTATTTCAAAGAGATTGTTAGTGTGCCTGGAGTATATTTTTCTGTTGTTTTGAACAGATTCACTAGCAACGCTTTCCTTGTTTCCGTAATACTGTTCTGGTCACCTCCAACGCAGAACTGCAGTTGTGAAGTACTTGCATCTTCAAAAGCTTGATTCTTCCCTTTTTGAATGATGTGCGCTTACCTGTCCCCTGACAAATAACAGCATGTCTCCTGGAAGGATGAAGTGAAGCACATCTGGGATGCACTACATGACGTAGAACTGGGAGGAGTGCTTAATGCAGCTGTGCTGCCGTACAGAGGGAGCTCAGCAGACTGGAGAAATGGGCCAGCAGCAGTCTCACGAAGTTGAGCCGAGGCAAGTGCCAAGCCCTGCCCCTGGTGGGGGGTAACCCCCCACGCCAGTGCGGGCTGGGGCTGAGCAGCTGGAAGGCAGCTCTGCGGTGAGTGGCCTGGGGGTCTCGGTGGACGCGAGGCTGGCCAGGAGCCAGCAACCTTCCTTCGCTGCAAAAGTGACCAGCAGCCTTCTGGGGCTGCGACACGCGGAGCGTTGCCAGCAGGTCAGGGGAGGTGACCCTTTTCCGTCTGCCCAGCGCTGGTGCGGTCCCATCTGCAGTTCCGAGTCCAGTGCTGGGCTCCGCAGGATGAGAGAGACGTGGACGCAGTGGAGAGAGTCCAGCAAAGAGCCACAAAGCTGATTAAGTAATTGGAGCATTTGCCTTGTGAGGAGAGCTGGCAGAGCTGGGGCTGCTCGTCCTGGAGAAGAGGGGGCTCGGGGCGATCTCATCAATGCGTATAAATCCCTCAGGGGGGAGTTAAAGAAGGTGGAGCCAGGCTCCCCTCAGTTGTACCCAGCGATGGGACAAGAGGCAGTGGGCACAAATGGAAATAGAGTAAACTGAAGGAAAGAAGACACGTTTTTACTGTCAGAGTGGTTGAACGCAGGCAGAGTCTGCCCAGAGAGGTGGTGGAGTCTCCGTCCTTGGAGACATTGCAAACCTGCCTGGCCGCGGTCCTGGGCAGCCGGCTCCAGCTGACCCTGCTTTGAAAAGCAGCGGGTTGGACTGGATGATCTCCAGAGGTGCCCTGCTGCCGCCTCCACTCTGTGACCGTTGCCGTTACAGGAAACGGCTGGCTCATATCCTCATTAAGGTAAAAGCTGCTAAACTGTGAACGGTGCCGTGCACAGCTGCCCTTAGTTTGCATGAAGCTGCCATGTCTTTGCTTTGTCTTAAGGACTCTCGAATCGCACCGTACAGGGCAGCAAGCACTTGAGGATTGCTGCGTGCCCCGAGACCGCTGTGGGGCTGTAGTCCTCAACAGGAACAGCCCATTGACGTTATTTGCACGGTTGTATTTCGGCACAGGAGTCCGCAGCGCTTCTGGACGCGGGTGCGTTGTGTCTCCTATCGCGGTGCGAGCCCTGGCACTCGCTGAGGGTGGTCTCTGAACCGCTCAGCGTGGCTGTCACAAGCTCAGGGTTACGCGAGCGTCGGGGTAAAAGCATCCAGTTCTGCAGGACGCACCACAGCCCGTAAAATGACGCAGTCGCTCTTTGCTTATATCCACCCGTTCAAAACGGTCTGAATCGTCTCGCGGTGCGTCCCCGGTGGGTATGTGCCAGTTCCAGAGATCACAGTCAGTACGGCGGAGTGTGGTTGATGGTATTTTTGCTTTCAGTTTCCTGGCTTTTGTAGAGTTAGTTTTAGCTGTATGGTCGTTTGCCAATTAACGTTGTATCAATTTTGCTTTTTGTAAGGGACTGGTTCTATGATAGGCCACGTGCTTGCTGATTTTCTTTTAAGCTACCTCAGGTGGGAAATGCTCTTCCCAGGAAAGGGGGAATTGAGGTTTCTATCTGAACGTGCCCTGACCTGACCGTCAGCGGGAAAGCGAAGAAAGTGAGAATGTTGAAAATGGGAATAAGCGGGACGGGCCCTTCACCCAGAAGCACCTTCCAATCGGCGTGCCGTTTCTCTGGGCTGGTGGGGGACGCTTTTGCATCTACAGATAGCCATAGCGGCGTTTGGGCTCTGCGTGCCAGCCCTGCCGCGGGAGGCGGTGGGAGATGTTCCGCAGCGTTGGGTGAGGTCCGGGCTCGGCACCGTTCCCGGCCTCCCTGAGGCTGTGCGCAGCGTGGCGGTGGCGAGCTCTGGCTCTCCGGGGGCTGCTGGTGTGGCAGCGTGCTCTCTGCCTGCTGCAGGCCCCCGCAGACGCTTTGAAATTATTTTCTCTGAGATGTTACAAAAATTTCTAAATGGAACTTGCTTCCAGCAGAAGAACAGGGTTTAAAATAGTGCTGGAAGCAAGTGGAAAAGAGCCTTAAAGGAGGCTGTGAACGCTCACGGGAAAACGTCGAGTTTCTCTGCAAACTCGGTGTTTTCAGGAGACCCGGGGGGAACCCAGCGAACCTTTACCTTGCCCTCGCCAGCCCTGGCACTGGCTCAGTTTCAGTTGCAAACAAAATGGAAACTCCCCCACTATCCCTCTCCCCCTTCACCTGAGACACCCGTTTGGGTAATACGGAGACTGACTTTAGGAAGGGAGACTTTCTGGTCACCGGACAATTTTTCCTCTTCAGAGCTGTTACGTGGTGTGTGGGTGAGGTTTATGCCGTGATTTTTTACATTGGGAAGGGCTTTTTAAAATAAATGGTAATAGAAGAATGGGATGAAGCAAAAATGAGATGAAGCATCTTTTTAGTTGGTAAATTTACTTATTGCTGATTCCTTCTGGCAAGTTAGGCTTACGTGGAAGACTGCCCAGGACATCTGTAGCCTTTTTGTTAGTGCAAAACATGTTACTGTCGGAGCTCGCCAGACACATTTCTTCTGGCTGGTTAGCCAGTAACTCTCTTAATAGGTACCAAACCAACTTAGCAGTGTTCCTTTTTTTTTTAAAAAAAATTTTTTTTTTTTTTATTCCCTCCTCCCAGCTTCCCATGGACCCGAGGCCTAGGAGCGTGCTACTTGTCAGCAGTGTGCTGCCAAAGCCTTCTTGGAGGATTTGGAACCAGACAGTTTTTCCATTTACTCTGCAAAGTTGTTTCTCTGGTAGTACAAAAAGAAATGTTCTCAGAGCTCTTGTTATGCAAGTTGAATTTCAGAGAAGATGGCATGCAAATAGTCAGCAGTATAATTGGGAAGCTCCTTTTTGAAAAAATCATGAAGTCGATGTTAAGTGGTAAGTGTGCTTCGGGAGCCTCGCTTGCAGTGCACTAAGTTCACAAAGAGCGTTGCTACATGCACAGCTGACAGACCTTAAAAGTAATACTCTTCTGGAAAAAACACGGTTCTCTTTTTCTTAATTTTTTCTTTTTTTTTT
>VZTL01064037.1:296-24169 GCA_013400535.1 Scopus umbretta
TTAATTGCAAGCATCAAATTGCCTGTATCCTACCTTGAAAATTACTCCTGCTCTGCTTTAGCATGTCTATGCTGCAGCACTTTTATTCTCTATCTACTTATGCCTCAAACCAGTAAAATCTATGTTGCAGCTGATATGGCTGTCTCTAAGGCCAGCAGATAGTTAATCTCCAGGACTCCTGAGGAGCCCAGCTGCAGCTGTCCTTGTACAGATGTTAAAGGAGAACATAAAGGACACAAAAAACATGCCTCACTTGCAGACCTGCATACTATGTAGCCACAATCTTAGGTATTGTAGACTTGAAATATGAAAGTGTTAAACCATGATGCTCTACTATTCTCTCTCTCAGCTTTATACATATCAGAGAGCAAGCTGTACAGGGAAGCACACCACTTCTTAAAGGACTACGTTGCATCTTTGAGTGTGCTTTCCTCTTACATGGCCATTGTTTTATATGGGGAGGCCTTGTGCTTAGTTCAGTTAGAAGATACTTTGATTCTTAGCGTAAGTCTGAAAAATAGTGAAAGGAGGCTCCAACAGTATAGAAGCATAGTTTTATATTTTGGAGCATTTTGAAAATAGTTTCATTTCTGTTAAAACACACTCTTAAAACACAGCGTCTATAAAAAAGTAGAATAGTATGTCCTGAGTGACTTAAGAACAGGAAACTGAAACTAAGCTTTTATTTGAAATCCTCTTAAAATCTCCTGAGGAGTCTCAGCCATTCTACCAGTAGTAAAAACAGACTTAAAGAAGCATTTCAGCTGCAGGAAGCCCCACAGCAAATTATAGCATTCTTCATATAACAGAATGAACTAAAATGGGCTTAGCCTGGGCTGACCCACACCTCATTATAGGAAGCCTAAGATAACACCTCACTTACTCCTTTTCTCTGTATGACCAGATGTACATCCCAACCTGGGACCACAGAGGTCCCACAAAATCAAACTGTCCTATAACTATCTGTGGCAGAGGGCAGAAGACTATAAAGGAGACCTAATATGCTCCTTTGCATATTTTGCCCACTTTTCCAAAAATTAATTTGATGATATTTAGCGAACTTTAACGTGTACCAATTGTTCATATGCCATCTTCTGGCCAGTGAAGTTCCGCCTCATACCTTCTTTTCCAGCACACACAGCAGCAAGGATCCCAAATCAGTTTTGGTGTGGAACTGCATAGCCAGTTAGCAGTTCTGTTCTCATGTACAAAAGACAAAGTCCAGCTATGGTGAAGTTGAACAGTATCTTTCTGCCTCTTCAATGCCGCAGGAAATCTGAGCAGAGATCTGTAATAGGTTGCATTTTATTGTGATCAGTTACTGGCACATAAGAATCAAAATATACTTGGTTTCATTTCTTCATACAAGATTTTAGTCAATAAAGGAGATGATCAACAGTATGAAATTGCCGTCTGAAGAGAAAATATTTCCCTTCCTAAAGGAAACTTTATGTCAGGCTAAAGTAGCAGAAGAAAAAAATGAAGGCTTCAGTTAAATAATTTTAGAGATTGTGCATTGGGCTGTAGGAATTGTATTTTGCTGTTGGAGCTGGCACTGTTAGAAAGAAGAATCTCCTACAGAAAATGTTATCATGAAAGAAGAGAGGAAAAGGAAAAGACAAGCTATTTCTCCCTAGATAAAAACAGCGACCTGTATTTGGCAGCTACACACAGCATGCAAATTGGCCTCATGATACATTCTTCTAGCTTCTGCAACTGCCAAAATAAGTCAGGTCAAAAAATTAACATTAGATTGCTGCCTGCTCAACAATCCAGTAGGAGCTACTAGAAAGCAAACATTAGTTTTCATTTGATACATATCTGTAGAAGAAATTTCACTGTAGTTTATTGCTCAAAACTTTGGATTCTGAACTGATGGATAAAAGGTAAATAAATATCATGACCAACAGGATGTCTGGGTTCATTAGCTGACCAGGCTGGGTAACCTGCATATAGCTGAGAAGGTTAAAAGAAGATCTTAAATCCTAAAGTATTATTGAATAGATGAAAATGGTGCAATTCAGGCTAAAGTGCAAGAGAGAAACATGTAACACAGCAGAAAAATAATTTAACAGTAAAATAGAAATACGTTTATTGTAGCTTATCCTTTCTGATCCTTACTGGATGTTTGTCTGTTTTACTTGCTTAGAAAATCCTGCTACAAATAAATACTCCTAATAAAATGTCAACCTGTCAATTATTTTAGAAAATATTTGATCATCAGTGTAAGCTCATATCACAATCTGAATCTGGCGCTTCTCAGATGGCAATTTCTCAGGAGCCATTTCAGCAGTTACGGGTCACCACTTCCACCTAAAGAAGGCCTGCTCGCTCCTTACCTGTGAGATCCCTGCTCTCAAGGCTCAGTTTTGTCAGAAAACTGTTCATGCGTCAAAGTAGTGAATCGGATGCAGGATCTGATCTGACAGAAAATGATTCTTTCCTCACTCTCTCTTCCTCCTTTCCGTTTTTATCTGCTCAGCTCTCTGACCCAGTTCGCTGTATAAACACACATAATCATTTGTGCTGGTGTAAGGGATGGGAGGAATGAGGACAGGAGCATGTTTTTAGTGGTGAGCAGGAATGCATTTTCCAATATCTGTGCCAGGTTATGCTTACTGCAAGTGTTTGTTGAACAGCCTAGGTGACTCTTTAATAAATTTGATCAAAAATTTATTTAGTGCTTTGGCTTTGCGCTTTTGTACATTTTCAGGGATGTTTTGGTCAAAAGACTTGCAAACTATAAGTCACCAAATTGATTAAACATTATTGGTATATTGCAACTAATGATATGCATTTGTTTTAATATACAATTTACTTCAGAACAAATATATCACCTATAATTTGCCCTATTTTGCAATAGCAGCCAAATTCTTCCTACTTCTAGGGCTTTTATTCTCTTTGAAAAAAATCTTTTCTGTCTGACGTTACCTGCTGAACCTCCTCGGAGAATAACTGTTCCAGAGATACATCTCTTATCTTTTCAAGCATTCACCCTTCTGAATTTCTGTTCTCTCAGCACCATCATTTCACTTAAAGTCTTGAATGGCTATTCAGGTTTCAAAAGTGCTTTTTTCTATGTAACATGGCTTAATTCAGGCAAGGTCATAACTCCTCCCTCAAACAAACAAACAAAAAAAAAGCAAAACAACAGCTGTACTGTGGAAGCTTGAATCCAGCATTGGCAATCCCAAAGCTTTCTAAAGCTACTAAATTGGCTTACAAATAAGTTTGTGTTCCAGGTGGGGCTCTGTCTTTGTTCCTTTTTTTATCTAGCTTTTACGGGGTCATTCTCTGAAGTTTTTCACTGAAGTAATGAGAACAAGAATCCTACTTTTTATGCCATAAAACCTGAGGTTCCATGTTAACATAGCTCCTAATAGCTAGAGAGTTAAAAAAAAAAAAACCAAAAACCAAAACCCAAAGCCTGCTAGATAATGTAGGTGTCAAGGTAAGCCACAAAACTGTGATTTTACTAACATATTGCTATTATTATATCTGAGAAAACGCTATAAAATTGCTGGTAACCAGTGCAATGAATACGCAATTTCAGATACCATCTGGTCTGTAGCTTAATAGTTCTGCTTTCTCAGTAACTCTATTTACAGTGCTGCAAATAGTGTCCATTTACTGCAGTTACAGTTATGCACCTGAATTTCAAAGTTCAGTTTAATTTATGAAACTCCTTAAAGTTTGATCAAGTCTGGAAAAATACCATCCTGGAATGGGGAAAAAAAAAAAGTATTTCTAAGATGACAGTCATGTGACAGAGAACAAATTACCAGAAGGTGTGTAATAAACACAAGAGGAGTTATTAGCATTACAGAAGGATTCTTTCTTTGAACTGAGTTTCTTTAAATTTTCCACAGCTCATACTCAGAGTGAAGGATTAAAGTTGAGCATGGGAAAGGGGCTGGGCAGGGGCAGTGTTGTTTTAATATTTGTCTTTGTTTCTCACTACCTGAATCTATTATAATGGGCAATAAATTAGATTAATTTTCCCCAAGTCAGTAATGGGTAAGTGATGCCCCTGCCTTTTTCTCAAATCACAATCTTTCTTATCTTCTTATTTTCTCCCCCTGTAGGGGGACAGAGCAGCTAAGTGGGAGTTTGGCCCTTAGCCAAGGTTAACCCACACAGTAAAACCAATTAGACATACAGTTCTCAACTTTTCTAACAGTTCTGTTTGGGGAGACCATCTGAGTCATCACAGTTCCTAACAAAATTTATGAACAAATGTGTCAGAGCATTAGAAATAAAACTCCAGGTTGTTGCACAGCTTCATTACAATTTTCCCTGGAGTATTTATTAGCATATTAAACATGTTGATTAATAAACTGCAATTGGAGCTAGAAATAAAGATTCAAAGATTGATATCCTGAATTTTTCATCACTGTACCCTTCCTTAGAAAATTTATTTTGTAGATACAATGGAAACCTAGTTTTATATATTGAGCTATTTCTGATTGTATATTATGGTGAGAATTCACATGTGGTACTATTGCACGTACTTTTAAGCATTGCTCCTACATCCACAAGTAAATGTTTTATTTTAGAGAAATGTGTTCAGTTCTATGCAGAAACTGCTTGGATAAGAAGCTGAGTGAAAGAAGGTTTATATTCTGCTTTGGTTTCTGAGCATAAACAATTATTGAGAAATAATCTTTCTGTAGGCATTGAATATTGAAACTGATTTGAGATATCCGAGGAAAATGATTGTTTACTTGCTGCTTGTTCACATAGGTTGGAAGTATGGTTTGTGCATGTTAACAAAAAACCAAAATAAGATTATATTTAGAAACAATTATAGAAATCTGGGTACGGCCTTTTTAAAAAGCAATTTGTTATATGCTGATATCTATGAACAATAAGGGAAGAATTGGCTTTTGTTTTAGAATGAGAAGTGAAGAAGATAAACAGTGCTTACATTTCTAGAGAAAATTCATTTGTCTAGAAAGAGAATTAGTTGGATTTCTCTTTCTTTTGTACTTGGCATAGGAAAGTGTCTTGCATAAGATAGCACTGGGCATACCTGTCGTATGACACTGACCAAGTCACCTTGCCTGTCTGTGTTCCACTACTTGTTGGGATAATAAGTGTTTTGACATTTATTTCTGAAAAGACTGATAGGAATTTGCTACTGTTATTAAAACTTACTCCTACATTTTCTGTGAAAATTGAACTGTGTATTGATGACAGACTACAGATCTGCAAGCAGTTGATAATGAAATTAAAGATCTATCTTGTTCTTGAACAGATTTCCTGTTTATTTGCATCATTTAAACAAGGCAAGGGGTATACCTACAAAAATCAATAAATCAAGAAAAAACTTTTCTTCAGCATATGGGAAAGTATGCTGCATGATCAGTTCTCCTTTTCCAAGCTTTCCTGGTTTTGGCTGGGATAGAGTTAATTTTTTCCTGGCAGCTGGCATAGTGCTGTGTTTCAGATTTAGTATGAGAACAATGCTGATAACACACTGATGGTTTAGCTGTTGCTCAGTAGTGCTTACACTAGTCAAGGACTTTTCAGCTTCCCATGCTCTGCCAGGGGCACAAGAAGCTGGGAGGGAGCACAGGCAGGACAGCTGACCCAACCTGGCCACAGGGCTATTCCATACCATATGGCGTCACGCTCAGTATGCTGGGGGACGGGCTGGGCATCGGTCAGCGGGTGGTGAGCAATTGCGTTGTGCATCAACTTGTTTTGTACATTCTTTTTTTATTATTTTTTTTTCTCTTTCTCTGCTGTCCTATTAAACTGCCTTTACCTTAACCCTTGGGGTTTACTTTTTTTTTTCTGATTCTTTCCCCCATACCACCAGGGCGGGAAGGGTGAGTGAGCAGCTGTGCGGTGCTTAGTTGCTGACTGAAGTTAAACCACAACACAAGCCTCCTATTTAGGGATGAAATATATGAATATTTAATTGTCTAGAGCAATTGTCTAGCAATGAACCATTAAACTAGCTGGTGAGTAAAAGATCAAAAGAAAACCAGATGTGGTGCTTACAAATTTGCAACAGCAACGCCAGGCACTGGGTTACCTTATGCGCGTCTTACAGTGGAGTCCTCCAGCTATTGATTATGGGCTCTGGGGACGGTTCCATTCTTCCCATCCCCTTTACAGCTACTGCTTCACACTGAAACTGGATATGGGAGGAATTAGTAGCTATGGAAAGGGCACGAGGACTAGAAGCTGTTGATCACATTTTACACACACAACTGCACCTAAGAAATTGCTACATGAGAATCTGGTAAGTGACACATCTGGCCAGTAGCAGCTCTAAGTAATAGAAAGCACTAGGATGATAAAGGTTTTATCAAAGTTCTAAAGACTTCTTTGGATCCTCCTAAAATATTCATCCTGCTGCTTAGACCATCCTGATTTAATTAATACTATTGGTTCTTAGACCGTATGAAAATGAGAGACCTAATACTGAATTCTGTATGAACCGTGTAATGAACATCCTTCTCTGTGGCCCAGCTGCAGCACTTTAATTTTAATTTCTAAACTATTGCTGCATTCTTGTCTGTTAAAAGTAGATGTAGAGGCTAACGTCAAATTGGGTGGTTCCCTGATGTGAGTCGTAACTGTAGTTTCAGTAACTCATTAGGAAACAGCTCAAGGAAGTTAGAGTAATTTAAAAGGTAATTTAAATTATTTATTTCCACGGGTAGGTCTCTAAAAGAAACAATTTAATCTGTACCAGTTAGTCCTGCTTATTTACCTAGAAGAGACTTATGATTTATTTCCTGCAGGTTTGGTTCAGTAATGCACTGGAAGTAGTCTAGTATGAGAAACACCACTCCTTTGGTGATGACTTTTGAAGAAAGTCTTACTGTGGAAAATCTATTCTGTCACATAAAAACATTTCCACTCTGGGTCACTTTCCCTGGTAGCAGAGATGTGTTACTATCCAATAAAAATATTTTTAATATTTAGCAATATACTGAAAGCAATGCACAGAAAAGTCCTTACGTTCCACACTTTTAAATGCTCGTTGAAGTAAGAGACTAATGTTCTCAACCTCTAATATTTACAGCTTCTGCAATCAAGTCAAGCAAATCCATTTGTAGTCATTAGTTTCACTAGTCACTGTTAAAATTTGGGGAATGCTGAATGTGTTTAAAATATGAGATGCATATTGAAGCTATTGATACTATTTTTCAGATGGAAATTAGGAAGCCTGTATAATTGTGCTCCTGGGCAATGTCCAAAAATGGCTCTTAGATAAATCTCTACTTAAAAAAAATGTTCAAGGAATGGAAAGAAAATCTATTGTCCAAATAGCTACTTAAAATTACTGCTACTAAGCATGGCATTTTTGCTAATGCTGCAGCTTCTCGAGGCAAGATCCTTAGAAAGAGATCAAGTCTATATTTTCCTGACAAAGAATAGCATAAAGTTATGTCTTGTGTCTCCAATTGATTTCCTCTCTCCTTTTTCCAAAATGTAATATTCAAAGATGCCTTTCAAATCCCTGAAAAACTCTGCTGCAAGGAAATCTGCAAGTGTAACCACGTTTGCAGTTCCTTAAGTTAGACTCTGTTCACATGTCCTTCTCTAGTTCCCTTTAGCACAGAAGTCTTTTCTTCTGATATAAATGAAAAAAACCCATATTTATTTCCCAAGCATTAAGTTGATTTGATCGGATAAGGATGTAGTCCTTAAATGTGTATGACTTGACAAGCAAAGGCCATGTTGAGGACAGTAGATTTCTGGCATGGGAACTATCACTGTGGCAGGTTTATCTACCTTGCCAGCAAAACAGGACTATGACCTCTCTCTGGAGTTTCTAAGGAGTAACAATAAAAAGCCAGTGTTCAAAGGTATCTAAAGTGACATTTAAAGGTTTAACTGTTTAAACACCCATCATGCTTGTGAGTGTCCACAGATTCTGCAAATAAGTTTTTCAGTTTTTTAGTTTTTCACTACAAAACACTTCAGAGTGAAAGAGAAAATTGCCTCTACTTACCTCAGAGCTGAGACAGACTCACAGCAAAGTAAAACCCTTATGGCTATTATATCCAGCTGTCTCCCAGATAATTTTCTCCACCTACTAACACCGTAATATAACTCCAGATACCTGCAGAATCACCAGTCCCTCACATTTTCCTCACTGTCCCTCACAGCCCCTAGGTTTACTTGTCCTTACTTTTTACTTAACAGAATATTGGGGTTTTTTCAGTTCTCACATAAATTTAAAATAACAAAGTGATTCCGTTAATTATTTGAAATTATGTCTAGCAAGTACCAAGAAGTCTAAGGAGGTCAAAGCTTTTACTACTGATTTTTACTGAGGAATAATGGTATACCTAGGAAACTTAATTGGATATTTAAGCACTTGCAGTATGTAAGGTTGATTTTAAGGATAAACCTTTCACAGACCTTTTAAACAACAAAAATATATGAAGCTACAAATCTTTCTACCGCAAATGCATTTGAAACAGGCTGTTTCTTTTAGCCTTAGAACTGAAAATAATTTGCAGAATATACTTTCCAGACTATAAAAATACAGAATATAGAATTTGCAGGATACAGACATTCTGCAAGCGAAGATTCACCTGATTTGGAGTCAACCTTGGCTTATATTTCAGTGAGTGAGACTTCTGAAAATGAAAAAGAGGCACGTTTTCTCTTGAAGCATGTTCAAGAATATTAATTAATATTAACAAGTATTTCTTAAGTGTTTGAACAAACATGATATGCCTACTAGCTTGAAAATAACATTCAGAAACTTGATAAATACTATCCACTTCTGTTCTTTTTATCTTCCCTTAGTGTTTTACTCAAATAATACAAAGTGCCTTCTCAGAAACCATACGATTCCTGTCTGGTACAAACATTAACTGTGGAGAAGAAACCGGCAGTGAGTCCACATGTGTGAAGATTTAAATTGAAACAGATGTTTAACAACATTTGCAGCATTTGCGCTTTCATAACGTCTGATTCTCTGCATGTTCCTCTTACGCCTAACAATGTGCTGCCATTTAAAAAAAAAAAATCACAAGGGTTTTCAATATCAGATGTAACAGACACACTGCAGTGCTTGCCCAAGGCCTGCTAAAATTCAGCGGGATTTGTTTCTGAATTATTTAAGGACATATATTCTCTTAGTCACATTTAAAAATTGTAATGAAATTGTATTAATGACCTAGAGAACCATGAATTTACATTTCAGATCTTAAAAGCGTTTTCACATACCTTTATATTTAGGAGGAGGGAGACATATTTTACCCTATAACACTTGTGCAAGAATGTCTAAGCTGCATGGAGGATCATGTGTGCCTTTGAATTGTAATAAGTTTCACTTAAGTGATTGCAGGATTGTAAGTTATTTTCTGTTAATTAGAACAGAAAAAATACGGCACGTTGCTGACATTTTCTGAGACACTCCTTCACATGGAATGTGACATGAGTGATATTCTGGAATATTATCTGGGATTCTGAGAAGTTATTGCATTGTTCTATTTCAGTCCCTTTTATTGCAAAATAATTCAAACTCCAATCAGTTGTACAAGTTTACAACCAAGAAAGTTTTGTCAAAACCCAAAAGTTTACCAAAACGAACTCTTGTGTTGTCTTAAAAAACCCTAGGAATGTAAGGATTAAAAATCATCATTCTGTATTTCTATCAACAATATAAACGTATATTTCTTCTGAAATGGTCACATATCATTTGAATTGCTCTTAGAACAAACCCAATGCCCTTGCTAGAAAAAAGCCCTGTCAAATAATGATGGTGACTTATTGCATTGATTGGACTAAATTTAAAAAAAAAAAACCCAAACAAAAAAACCCCCAAACAAACCAGAAAGGAAATAAAGGAGTTCATGATCTTGAATTTTTTTTCTTGCTTTTCTTGTCTGAAGAAATTGCTATGGAATCTTCTTTTATACTTCTTCTTCCTGTATGCTTCTGGTAAATTTTTCACTTAAAATTATGTGACTTATACCATTGGAACTATTTGTCAAGAAAAGAACGTTCTTTAAAAAACCCAGTGGTTTGGTCTATTAGACATAAAACATAAGAAGTAATTATGCTGAAAGAACATTAATGCTGTGATGCTGAGAAAGCTATCTAACAGCCTCTTTAAACAGATGCTCTGTCAGAGATTAAAAGCATTGCTCTTATTAACTAGTCAGTATTGAAGATTTCTGTGAATATCATAGGTTATTTAGATTTCTCTGCTACTTCTTCCAACGTGAATTCACTCAAAAATTTTGATATACTCAAATAAATTAATATAATTTACATTACCAAATACAATATTATGATAATGTTTAAGATTAAATTTTTGACAATTTTGTCTTTTCTTGAGTCTGAACTTTCCCCTTTTTAAGTAGGTTGCAAAACATATTCTTTGACTTCAGTGAAAATAAATAATTATAACTACTATTTAATATTTAGATAACAGTTTGAATCCATTAGGCCTTAATAGCTGGGTGATCACTTTCCAGATTCAAATTCTTCCTGATAAACAGAGAATTTGGCAAGCAAATTACCTACCATTCTGAAGTAGAAAAGTCTTATTCATGGTTCAGAAGAGTATCTTGAACACTGGTCTATATTTTGCATATGAAAAGATATACATTAGATTTGGGATAGAGAACTTGTCTAAGACTGCTGCTCCTTCATTATTAGAATGAAAGCTGAGAAACTACTTAATTATGTAATATTTTGTTGATCAGTTAGAGGAATTAATTCTTTCAGAAGGAACTAAATACTTGCAAATACAGGGAGGCAGTGTCAGGTCAGAGTCAATACGTGATCAGGTCTCACCCTTACATGAAAGCCCAGCACTACTTCCCCAGCAACTACCTAATTAAGATACAGCTTGATGTTGTTTGAAGTCTCCCAAAGCGTAAGGAAACAAAGTAGTAGAAAATCATAAAGTAGTATTAGAAGTACATACTCTTCCAGTAGCCCACAGCACAGATTACAATTATTTTTCACTGAACTGCTTCACGGAATTAATTATTAGCGCATCAGCAGCAAAACTATTACTCAGTCTAAGAATAGTTTCTTAATACCAATGGCTATTTTGTGTTGCTGGAAAAAATAGACAGTGTAAGAGGAAAATGCCAGCTGTAGAGTAATACAAGTATATGTAAAAAAGGCTTTCCCAAGTGTTCTGCCTTTGACCTTGGCTTTTTCATGACCTACCCTTCTGTTAGCACATCAGTTTTCAGTCCCATCACTGTGACCTATTTCATGTGAACTTTCCTACAGAGTTGAGCAAATAAAGTAATTTCAAACTCATTAATACAGTACTGTTTTACCTAGGAGAAGGATTAGTGTGCTTTGGGATTCTGATTTTTGTTCAGTCTGTTTCTGCTTCTGTTAGTTCAAGCGTTACTTCAGTCCTCACTTAGGTTCACACAGAAGGGCGCTCTGCGTATTCAGCCCAGACTAGCTGTCAAGCCTGGAAGTGTATGCATTTGACCTCAGTGTTCGTGTTTGCTCATATTAACAGATCATCCTCTGTGAAGACACAGATTTTGTCTCTTAGTTGTTGATAACCATCCAGTGTCCTTCCACGGTTTCCTCCCACCCTTTGACTAGAACAGGAGACCTCTTTTACCCGTCTTACCTTAATGCATTCTGATCACTTTTACAGAAAAGCAAGTAAGATACTCAAACAAATTAACAACTGATATGAATAGATAGATTCCAGCATCTTCAGACCAGTTTGAAGGGATTGTTTTAATCAGAATGGTGGAATTCAAAACAGTACAGCAGTCTACATACTTCAAAGTCCTTGCAGTGAGGCAAACTTGAGCAGCTTGTTGTTACTTGAGGTTCAGGAAAGCTGAAGGCTGAGAGGGAAAGATTATAGACATCAGCAGCAGTTCTCCTTGCTGTCTTATAGAACACATTAAAATGTGAACAAGTAGAACAAATTAAACTGTGTTCTGCAATTGTAGTGCAGTTGTGGGTTTTGTTTTGTTTTGTTTTAGCAACAGCATCTGATATGAAGCTATGAGAATTTAAAGATGGATGGGTGTGGTTATGAACTCTTTTTCCCATTTCAATCTTACAAACTAATGACATTTTTACTATGGATGTTCTAAAAGCCCCACATAAGTCAATGTCACATCTCACATTGAGACAAACATATGAAAAGTTAAATGTTGAAAGGCTTTAAGTGAGAAATATATTCAATACTATATGGAGGTACATAACATTAAATCTTTTTCCTCCACAAAATTCAGCTAAACCAGGAAATTAAAGACTTAGTATTTCTGTAGTTATTGGTTTTTGCAGAATTAATTATGTAGTTGGGGTGGACTATTATTTTGAATTCATCCTTCTATCCTGTTGGACTCTGAAAAGTAAATTATAGGGATCTTTGAATACTTGATACTTGAAGGTTACAACCTTACAGTGGGTTCTACACAGTTTTAGAAGCCTACTCTTTCAAACCTAAGACCATAGTTTAAACGCATAGTTTAAATGCATGATCTTTGATTTCTTCCTATCTGACAGGAATAATTAGTGAAAATACAACTGCCAGGAAAGTATGTTTCGTAGATACTCTGGTCCAGCTCTCAGAATGAGTTACATATGCTTATAAAAGAAAGTTCTTGGCTATATTTGCATTTTTTTTTCTACTCAAATATCTGCAAATCAGTTTAAAAGCATCTGTAAGCTTTTGCTTTGATCAAGTATCTTTACTCCAAGGTTCAGAAGATTAAAATGTGGAGTATCACTCAGAACAGATATCAGTATTATCAGCTGAAAAAAAACCAGAACATGAAACTGGTTAGTATGAGACAGATAAGTTAATGAAAACAGAATTGTTGTCAGTACTTTTTCTCCTGAGAAACTAACAGCACATCCACCAGAGCAGAACATAGCCTGACGTTACAGAGTTTAGTGATGTGGACTGTAACTCTGCTGAGATATTATATAGGACACAGAGGCATGTGGAAAACTGACATTTTTTGCCCTTAAAGACAAAAGGCATTTTTTTCCCTTAAAGGAAAAGACCCCAGCTGCTTAGCATCAGAGAGGTCAAGGTGGCTACGGAGCTGGAGATTTGACCATGTGGGACCCAGACTTGCTCAGGGGCTCAACACAAAAACTCTAACTTTGGTGACAAAACACCATCTTCTAGAAAATGCATCAAAATTCTCGAAAGGAGGAAAAGACAATATGACAAATATTAATTAAATTCTGCTGTAAAGACCAGAATATTATTTTTGGTAGTGTTGGAGTGGGAATCAAGACTGGAATGTCAGTAATTATGTACACCTCAAGAAAGCCTATCGTATTGCTGAAATTGCAGCCCTGCGTGAATGCTTTGCACAGTTTTGTTGACTGGGAAAATGCATTTTGCTTCTTTACAATCAATATGAACTATTTATTTTAGATTCATAACGGAAGAGAGGTGAATGTGTTTTGATTAAAAAAAATAAAAACTAAAAGCAAACCTGATTTTCAAATACCTGTTTGCAAGTTCCAAAGGGTAAGTGCCCAAACTAAAAGCTAGAAACCTCCTTTGTAGAGTTGTTCCTGTTGCTGTGGGTTAGGTTGAGCACATGCCTCCCTGCAGCCAGGGAGCAGGTCTGGCAGGCTTTCTGGCCAGCTGGCAGCTTGCTTGGTGTGTTCCTACTGTACATGGGGCTGGAGGCACCAGCTTTGCCCTTTGGGACCAGGGCTGCCCTGTAACTCAGGGCCTGGCTGGCATGACAGGGATGGAGCCTCTTTGATCATGGCTTTACGTGCCCACCTAAATGTTCCCAGAGTGCCAGTGTCAGTGCCGCCCTGCCTACTGTATCCCCAGCTTCAGTGAAGCATCCTGGCTCCATTGCGCCCTGGAGGCAGGCAAAGCAGTAGCAGTTGCTGGTGTGTTTAGCCAGGGGGTTCCCTAGACTGGGATGTTATTTTCATGAATAGTCATAAGGAGGAGTTGTATTTTGCATGGTGTCTTTGGATTGGGGGATAACGTACTATCTAGATCAGTTTGCTGGCCTGTGTCTCCTCTCTCAGGAGGCTGCTTCTTCTACCATGGGTTATTCTCCCAGGAGGTATCCCTTGTATGCCAGACTGAGGTCTGTGGTAGCCTTTCATGTCCAGCTTCCAAAGGAATCACACTTGTTACATAATATTTCTTTATTACACACTACTTTCTTTACATTATACCCACTGCAGGTCACTGAACTCAGAATCACAAAGATTAAGGGAGTTCCAGTGTGGATGGACTCTACTCTCCAGAGGAAGGGTTGCTCCTGCCATGATGAAAGATGCCTGTGCTCACATACTAAAACAAAACAAATGTGGGAGGGGGACATTCTTTACTATAAGCTTGGTGAGACACTGGAACAGGTTGCCCAGTTGTGATTGCCCCATTCCTGGAAGTGTTCAAGGTCGTGTTGGACAGGTCTTTGAGCAACCTGATACAGAGAAATGTGTCACTGCCCATGGCAAGGGGGTAGGAGCTAGATGGTCTTTAAAGGTCTGTTCCAACCCAAACCACACTACGATTCTATTCTGTGACATTGTGACTGAAAGGAGTTCATGCTAGTGATAAGCTTATATTTTCATTTCATAAGCTGCTGTATTCAGTTGGTTATCTGATCATTTAAGCCTATCCATTTTCTAATTTAATATCATGTTTGCCCAGGATATGACTGTTATGTTTCATTTTTACAGTAACATATCTTCCTCAATAATATTTACTAAAAAAAAGAGAAGAGACTACCCAGGGCTGTTTCATCAGATCTAACATAGGTCACAAGCTATTAGACAACAGTAAGTTCAAAGCCATTTATCTCAACTTAGATATATTAATATAAAGATGTTTGACAGGTTTTTAGAGGAGTTTAAAGAATTAACAAATATTAATGAAGACAAAAAATGTTGCAAAGTTAGACTTGCAGCCTTCCTATGTGTCTTCCAATTAGCAGTGAAGAAATTAGTGAACAACTTCATCTACACAGGACCCTTTCAGGGGAAATATCTACAAACCTGACATCCTGCTTTCTTCCTGAAGATGTAATAGATCTAAGAATTGGTTATATCTACACATATATATGTATAAACAATGAAGACAGTGTCACCAATAGGTCGATTAATCAGACATTTACTCTGCTAAACATTTGTTTGAGGATTCTGCTCTAAAGCAGTTTTATTTTTCATACAGTTTTGAATATGCATCTTGAAACACCATGTAAGCAGCAATGACTGGTTCCTTTTTCAGAAAACTTCTGAAAGCAGGCTAGTTGTAAACAGACAGGAAAACAACATGAATGTTGACACATCTTCAAGTGTTGAGTGCTACACAAAATCTGTATTTGATCAAGGGGAAGAATACAAAACAGGTATGACCAGTGGAATTCACGGCTGCTTGTAATAAAACCAGTAAACTCCCCATTAAAAACTAAAAGGTGATTTTTATTTTTTTTGGTGGTAATGCTCCAAAAGCTTTAAGTTCAACAAACTTAAGTTTTTTTGGTCTATCATAGAGATATAACTAGCATAGAGATATAACAGCTATTGTGGTGTAGGCCTGGCACGCTTTCTCTCTGTCACAGCATTTCTTATCTCCCTTCCTGCATATCCAGAATTATATGCCAGATAATGTTTCAGTATAAAAGAAAATAAAATATTAATAAACTATATAACTTATATAATTACAAAATTTAGATAAATTGAATTAAAACATTTTTACTGCCTAAAACACACATCTTAAGTACCAGGAAGTCTTCTAGAAGTTTTGATTGGGCATTGAATGTGCGTGGAAGTTACAACAGCTATTTGTAGTTGTCAGTTCTTTGAAGAGAAAAAGTTCAACTGATCATGTGACAACCTCATTCAGCTTCTTGATTAAAATCACAATGAATCAACAGATCACGGACTGTGAAAAGGAACCAGTTTAACAATTTCAGCACTGCCTGTTTTTATATCAATTTTGTTCACAACTGATAGAACATTTTCTTGTGCTGCTTTAAACCTTGTTGTTCTTTCTGCTTCTCTTAGAGATGTACCAAAACTTGGAAAAATTGAAGGCCTTCGTCAAATCTTCCCATTATCCCACTCTGTAGAGACATTTTTAAAAGGATTACATGCTGTTTGTAGCGTCCCAACAAATGGCGCAACATCTCCGTCATTAAGGATTTCACAGTGGAACTTAGCATGAACATCCACAGCCTGAAAGGTCTACTCTAGTTTATATTCCTACACGTTAGTGTAAATATGGTGAAAGCTTTTATACTTATGAACCAATGACTAATATACCTAGTCTCACCTCATTTCAATACATTTTTCCCATTTTGCCCCAATATTTTCCTCACATCTTTTCCCACACTTTATATCATTTTCCAGGGAATTAGAGTGATGGGGACAAGGAATCTGCTTTAGCAGAAATGAAAATTGGGCTCTCAGTATTTTTCTTTGGCTAAAGGTGAATTTGTATTTCTTCACTGAAGATCAGCAAAATTTGTTGTAAAGGGATTTCTGTTACAAGCTGGTTTTTTTTTTTTTTTCTTTTTGTGTTTTAGGACATGGTTAGGAAACACCCCTTCGTACTTCACATGTGTCTATATCATTCCAGTGATTTCTCTCCAAGAAGCTTACTACCCTTTTGTGGATTCTATTAAAGAAGTAAAAAAGAAACTAGAGGTGGATAACATTCGTCTCTTCTAGCATGTTTGCTTGAGCAATATATGAACTTGCATGATGAATGGAGCTACACTGCATTAGGAAACTCCATGTGCTGTGGCAGAAGAACTGGGGCACTCCTGCACTCCTGTGCATCTAGTTCCCCTGAGATAAGATTGGCTGGGAGGCCGGGATCACTCACACCCCTTGTCTGAAAGACTGAAAGATATTGATATCTCTATCATGATGATTTTATGGTACTTATTGCGAAAAGATTTCTGTGGAGCTATTGAAAGTTTAAACAGAGGTATGGAAAAGAAAAGCAGATTAATTTTCACTGGTAATAGCAAGAGCTGTACTGCTATCATGTATTTTATAAACTGAGAAGATCTAATTGTCCTCATATGAAATGTTACTTTTTGAGCAACTACTGTCCCTTTCAAATAATTAAAATGAAGACCCTAAAAAGGACCTCAAAGAAACCTCTGGAAACAACAGATAGAACCCAATCAACCATTATTTCAGTTCAAATGCTTTCTGCTTCAAAGCCTTATGGATAGATGTATATAGAAGTATGGGAGACATTAGAAGTATACAAGGGGCAACAGGCAGGATATTTATTTGATTCAGTATCACATAAAAAGCCTGTGAATGAGAAAGAAAGGGAAGTCTTTTGCTCTTGAATATTCAGGAATGGCAGATTGGTCCTTGCAGTCTCAGGATAGTGAAATTTGATAATTCCTTCTTCACTTTTGTCCTGGCAGTGGCACTTCATTAGGAGTGATTGTGGTCCAGAAATCAGACAGGCAATTTCAAGAGGAGGAAAAAACTCAAGGCTGAAATTCCCAAACCTGCATGTTAAATTACAAAATCTGTGCAGCTATGGAGAAGTGATTAAATAAGATTTTTTTAAAAAGGAAACCTAGTGGTATATTTTTAGACTTCTGGTTCAGTTCCATTGACTTTATTTTCTTTGTAAATCAAATAGGGAATAACACCACTGTATAACAAATCAGTTCCAGAAAAGAGAGTCAAGAAAACAACACACAAGAAAGCTTCTCTCACAGCAGGGACTGCGTTTGCTGCTGCTGTACTTTAGCTCCTTTAACTAAAGGGTTAGCTGGCTCTTGTTATTTTTCTGCTGCTGTTGCTGTTTCTCAAATTAGGCTGACAGCTCAGTTTCCATAGTCTACATCTTTTCATGCTGAGAAGCTCAGTGAAGTGGTCCAAAAATTGTACTGCCCGTGCAGTGGGGTCAAAAGTTATCTGTAAGTATTTGATCTTAAAAACATGAACAAAATGGAATGTCAACTGTATTTCCACACCCCAGAAAAGTCACTGAAGACAAGTAAACAGAAAGACAACCACAGAAGAGTCTGAAAAGATCTGTGGAAAGATTTAATGGGCTTTAATAACAAAGCAAGACTTCTGTCAGGAACCAAAAAAATGAGCTTAAAGCACTTTAATGAACCATTCTCTGCTTTCCCTTTTGGAACCCTGAACTGTGGTTAGGAGATCCCTAACAGAAGGTAAAGGTACATTATTCTGTGCAGTTTCTACTATCTACCGTCTGAAAGAATCAACCCAAGATCTGTGTTACCATCAGCCTTGATCTACCATTCTCATTTTCAAAAAGGGACTCTTTCATTGGTTTTTCCATAGCAGGTGTACAGTACTCAAAGTACCACATGAATTGGTAGTCTGTAAATAGCTCATAGACACTTTTCAAGACTTGACAACTGTTAGGCAGCTTAATGTAATGCCCATCATGCTGACATGGCGACTGTCATTCTCATCCTTGATGTTTCTATTTGCCTCTTATACTCAATGATTGTTGCAGGAAGGAAATCAACAATAGATCAGGAAGGAACCATCATTGATTATGTAGTTACACAGTATCTGGCACACTCTGTATTGTATGATTGTGACAGACGATAACACCAACTGATTTGTCCTCCACATTTATTATGAGGTGATGAATTCTCAAATGTTGGTTTTTCATAAAACCCCTGGAGGGGCTGATTTAAGACCTCCATCGTATTCTAGATAGCATGTAGCCTAGGTGCAACATTAACACTTGCTGAATGCCTTATAACTACTTGATGGCAATCACAATGTTGCTTTAAATAAGCAATCATTCTTACTTGACTGTTCTCTCAACCTGATGGGCAAGCAGGGGATACTGCTATGGTCTTTTAAAGCATTTGTTCTATTCTCTCCTGTCACCTGGCTAATTCAAATTCACTTCAGTCTTGCTTGGGCAACCTTCACTGCACAGGAACCAACATTAATTTCTGGATATTTTGAATCATTAGTGTAATCTAAAAATAACCCTGATGAGGCCCAGCGGTTGAAGCTGTGCTGACAATGGCCCTCTACTTCCCTCTTCTGTTAGAATATGGGAATCTCAGTTTGTTGAGTTTCATGTGGATTTGTTTTTCCATTTTTCCAATGAGTTTAGTCTTTCAATGAACAAGTCATTTGCAGAATGCTGTGTAAACACCTTATTTGCCCTCAGAGGTGACAGTGAATAAAACACGGTCCATAACATATTTCAGGCAGATGTGTTGCATTACAGTGTTACTTTTCAGTGGAACAAGAACTTCAAAATGAGACAATTAAATATGAGCTGAAAGGAAGTATTCCCCTTAGCAGATAATTTATGAAGCTATGATTTTGTTTGTAACTTGATGTTGTGCTACAACTGGTAGTTTCATATATGGGTTGACTACTAGTGATGATCAGATGATGATATAATGCCATAGAGTGATGAGTTATTAATATTGTTTATATTGTAGCTTCTTAGCTTCACATTAATTCTACTTCTAACAGTAGAGTCCAAATATTTTTATTTACTGTAGTAGGAATTACCTAATAAAAGTCAAACAATATAGTTGAAATAGATGTCAAACTTGCTAAAATGAATAATTTTGATAAGTCTATTAGAAGTGTTCACAAAATCAGTTATTTCCACTTGAAAGATTTAGATATTGTTAAATCAACAGTTTAAAATGAAAAAATTGAAAAATCTTTATATGAAGTATTTTAATCAGCTGCATTACAAAACTTGTGCCAAAGCCTAAACTGATTCCTTGTAAAATTTGGTACATCTTCTTAGTGATCAGAGTATGTTACAGTTATCTTCCTGTTTTGCTGTTGATTACTAGCTGAACTACAGTACTATTAGGAATGTTTGGCTTTTTCTGTCGTTTTAGGATTAATTAGTTGTCAGGAATGATGACAGTGGTTTCATTGTTTATTTGGTTAGTGACTAGCCTGGAGAACATGCAGAAAGTCTAAGAATATAACAAGTGCAAGTAAGAGCTCCCCAGAAAATTCTCCTGGATTTCCCCAGCATTTTACAGCTCAGAAACTCCAAAGCCACAAATGGAACCTTTACATTTAGTAGTCCTTTGTCATGGTTTAACCTCGTCCGGCAACTAAGCACCACAGAGCTGCTCATTTGCTCCCCTCACAGTGGGATGGGGGAGAGACTCAGAAGAGTAAAAGTGAAAAAAACTGGTGGGTTGAGATAAAGACAGTGTAATAGGTAAAGCAAAAGGAATTCACCTACTACTTCCCATCGGCAGGCAGGCACTCAGCCATCTCCAGAAAAGAAGGGCTCCATCATGTGTAATGGTTACTTGGGAAGACAAAGCGCCATCACTCCGAACATCCCATCCTGCCTTCTTCTTTCACAAGCTTTTTATTGCTGAGCCTGACGTCATATGGTGTGGAATATCCCTTTGGTCAGTTGGGGTCAGCTGTCTGGCTGTGTCCCCTCCGAACTTCTTGTGCACCCCCAGCCAGCTCACTGGTGGGGTGCTATGAGAAGCAGAAAAGGCCTTGACTCTGGGTAAGCACTGCTCAGCAATAAAAAAACATCCCTGTATTATCAACACTGTTTTCAGCAGAAATCTAAAACATAGTCCCATACAAGGTAATATGGAAACAATTAACTCTATCCCAGTTAAAACAAGCATATCCTTAAAAAGATTTTTTTCTTCCACAGGTGCAACTTTTGGCTTTTTTGACTCTTGTTAACTTTTAGCAACCACAGCTGCTTGTGATAAGTTATTTACATATTGTGTTAAGAACCACCTCCTTTCATTTGTTTGGAGCGTCTCCCCATAGTTTCCCTCAAAGCCCCTTAGTGCACCCTTTTTTGTAAATATCATATACCTTATTAAGTTGGCAGGGAGCAATACACTGATAAAATAATGGGAATTAGGAATATTACCTGGTTACATATGAAATCAAAACTAATCCAGGCTGCCAAAGTGAGTGACTCCCATGCTATTTAGTTGGGATCTGTAAATACAAATTAGTCCTTACATCTCAAACAAAAAGTTCTGCTTCAGACCTACTTAAATGAACTTGAAATTCACTTTGGTAATCAATGCATTGATACCTCTGAAAAATATTACCAGTGAAGACAGAGACTAAATAGGCAGAGAGACTAACAAGAAGGGTCCAAACAAGACCATGGTGTCAATATCTTTTGATGTTGCTGACCAGCACTAGCAGAATGTGCTAGTCCCTGCTCAACTAGTGTGAAAACCTCTTCCTGCTTCAGAAAACTTAATGGAAATGAAAAATTCATATGGAGCACCAGGAATTTATGGTGCAGGGAAAAGATCAAGGAACTCATCTCTTTAGAGGAACAGAGAGTGAGCTGTGAGAAAACAATATACGACGACAAATTCCTCACAAACTACTTTGGCCATTTTTGTCTATAATATATAGATAGCCAAGAAACTAGCAGCAGTACTAGCTTTAAGGGTCTGAGATGGTATCTTTTCTAGACTTCTTATATCAGTCATGCTTGATAAGTAAATGCAATAAACTCACTAACTTAGAAATTCCATCCTTATAATCTCTTACCTTGTTTTACAGTCTTGTGCATTTCTTTCCCATCATTTCTGTGCTATATATAGTTCATTACAATTTTTTCATTCTTACCTTTTCATTTTCCCTTCTTCATACTTAGAAAGATGTATTTTTTCCCTTGTCCTTTTCAGAATTCATCTTTGACTCATACTTAAATTTCTTCAGTACCTTTTGTTCTCTTTACCTCCTTTTTTCCCCAGCTAGTTGCTGTTATCAGTTTCACCTCTCTCTCTAATAATTAACATATATATATATAGTGCTTTATAATAGTGAAAATATCCATCTTCTTGCTTGGAAGAGTGGAAAAAATCGATCCTATCCACAGAAGTAACAGGGATCAGAACTGCAGGCACTGAAGATTTGTGCTGTCAACTCAGTCATTAATGATGTTTTTTCCACGTCTGCAGAAATGTCCCTCTTTGTAGCTGGAGATATTACCAGCTTTTGAGAATGGGAGTTGGCTGGTATGCACACAGCTGTCTAAGAGCTGAGCGAAGGCTTGACCTAAGTCCTGGCAGTGGCAACCGAGTCACCCAGTGCAATTCATTGTCCTGGATTTTCCTCATATTTTGAAGAAAGCAGCCACACAGCAACCTGATATGGGTGACTACAGAAAGTCAAGATCTGTGAAAAGTCTCTGAATTTGGAAAAAATTTCATGGTGATTGGTCTGTTAACCTTACAGGCAGTTTTCATTAACAAGGACATTACATAGGTGAAAAGCACTCACTGGGCACTTAAAAAACAGAAAAGAAAATGATGTTGAGAATTTGTGGCCCTATGTCTCCCAAAGAAGCACTTTACTGATCTATAGCATTTCCTGAATCAAAGTAAGCTTCTTTAACGACTTAATAGGTGGTGAAAGGGGTTTGGCACTTTCCCTGACAATACTTAGTACTGCAGTAAGGAAAGTATTCAAGCAAATACGGTCCATTTTATTAAAACTAAAGGTGAAAATATTCAGTAAAAGGCATATTTTAAGCAGTATGAGTTTAAAGTGTTTATAGTGTAATGTGTTTGTACTGCTGTGTAGCTATATACATCAGTAACCTCCAGTATCTCTGGCCCAAGGGGATGATAGAAAATTTTGTTAATGCAGTTCAGTATTTTCTGAAGAAGTTTTGGGGTTCAGACTTTTATCCTAATCTCCCTTTGCATTCAACAGAGAGAAATGTGAGTTTTCAGGAGCTGCTTTAGGATAACATGGGTAACACCTTTGACGTGGAACAGGAAACTAAATTAGAAGTGGAAGTTGACACCGTAAGTACCTACATTTGATCAAATGAGTCTCACACAAAAGGTCTGCACCGGAAGCAGTGGTCCTTCCTTTGCATTTGTCATCATATCATTTTATTTGTCATTTTACTGTCAGTCATTAAGTGTTATCATTGCAACACTTCACTGTCAACTTAAAATTGATTAGCCTGAATAATTTCATATCAGCAGCAAAAATTATCACTTTGGTATTTCCAGATATTTTATGAATATGTTGAACTACACAGAAGAACTTGTTCCTTTGAACTCCCAAGGCAATTCCTCAGAGTACAGAACTTAAACATAACTTCCACAGCTGACATAACTGAAATTGTTAGGGCAGCTTGCTGTCTGAGGGCTTTGGTCACAAGGACAGTCTTTCAGATTTTGAAGGATTTATACTATCCATTACACAAGGGTAATTATACTTAAAAATAATAAGTCTTTCCCTACAGTCAATGCTTAAATGAATAATAAATGGCATGTTCATCTTCACAAACTAGTTCCTCAGATGTAACATTAAGAAACAGTCCTTGAAGTATACCTTTAGGGAAGTCTAGCTGAGTTTTTATTCATACATAGGTAGCTATTAATAATGCACAGTCTACCGTGCATTATTCAACACTTCATAAATGGCATTACAGCCTTTAGGCTATTTTGCAATTGTAAAAGATAGTAATAAACCATTGGCTTTCACCTGGGAACTTCTCATATAGAATGTTTCCTTTTTAATTTATGTCAGATCAGCTAACTTTTACATTTCAACAAAAATGTCTATAGTTAACAATTGTGATTAAAGTATTATTGAACAGGAAACCAGACAATTCATAACCTCCTATCAGTTCTGATTCATCCAGACATGTAAGCATGAGGAAATAAAGACAGATTATTTGCATTTGAACTAGTGTCTGAATTTCATGGTGCAACAGCAAAGCTGTCTTTATGTGCTCCGTAACACACATGACCAAAAATTCAAACATATAGGAATTCTGTAACATGTTTACGCACCATGTGTGTGGCCTCAACATAAACATATGCTGACTGGTCTGTAGAATTACCTACGTAACTGTGTGCTCATGTAATGAAAGTAAATCTGAGTTTTTATCTAGTATGTTGCAGAGGATG
>VZTL01064040.1:0-21274 GCA_013400535.1 Scopus umbretta
GAGCCGAGCCGAGCCGAGCCGGGATCAGCCGAGGCCAGCCGGGCCCAGCCGAGCCGCCCCCGCCCGCTCCGCGGCGAGGCGACCCGCACCCCGTTATTCTGGGCTCTCGGAGGACCCCGGCGGTGCCGGCGGCCATGTCGCGGGGCGGCGGGAAGGGGCCGAGCCTGAAGGACAAGCTGGACGGCAACGAGCTGGACCTGAGCCTCTGCGACCTGAACGAGGTGCCGGTCCGGGAGCTGGTGAGCGTCCGGCCCGCGGGCCGCCCGGCTCCGCCAGCTCGGTCCCTGCCGGGAAGGGGCAGCGCAGGGGAGCCGGCTGTGCTGGAGGTGTTTGTGACCCGGCCTGCAGGTCCCTGAAACGGCGGAGAGGAGGGTTTCGGGTCCCGCTGGCCGCGCAGCTGCCGCTGCTGGCGTGTGTTGCAGGCCAAGTGCTGCCTTTAGACCCAGAAATCGATCAAGATCTGACGTGACCTCGGAGGCAGCCGCGGGGGGATGGACAGACTGACGCGGGAGAAACCGCAGAGGCTGAAGCAAAACTAGCAGGTGTCGGGAGGGCATGGCCGTACCTCGGTGCTGATTTAGGGCTTTGTTTCTCTTTCAGGCTGCTCTTCCAAAAGCTACTATATTGGATTTGTCCTGTAACAACCTCATTTCCTTGCCGGTAAGGTGCTAGAGAGCCCTTGCGGGGATGAGTCTGCTGGGAAATGTTTAGGCAAGACAGCTAGTGCTTCGGTGAAGCTTCACCGGGAGGTTTGGGGCTGGCACTTTCCTCATCCCGGGGTGGCTGAACGACTCTGCTGTCGGTGGCCGGTCAGTACTGGTGGGTGGGTTTGGCTGAGGCAGGAGGGAGAAAAGGTCTGCGCGGTGTGAGGGTTGCAGCATCTCCCTGCCAGAGGATCCCCACGGGAATACAGCCCAGTTTCAGCAGCAGCGGAGACTCAGGTTTGTTTCCGTTGTACGGCCACACATCACCTTGTCAGTTTGTCTGTCTTGGCTGTCCCACTGTTTTCTACCTCTCTCTTACAAGGCAAAAGAGAGTGATTTTCTGCCGTCAGAGTTCTGTAGTAAGTTAAGGATCTGTGGCTTATGTAAGGTGCAGGCTACGTCCACATAGTCCCCCCGCCGAGGTTCCTCCATAAAGGTGCTGACAAGTTTTTTCTGGGTTTTATTTCTTGTTTGGGTTTTAGTCAGACTTCTGCAGTTTGATGCATCTGGTGAAACTGGATTTGAGTAAAAATCGACTTGAACAGCTGCCCTTGGACTTTGGCCGCCTGGTCAATCTGCAGCACCTGGACCTTCTGAACAACCGTTTAGTCACCCTGCCAGTCAGCTTTGCCCAGCTCAAGGTAAAACTGTTTGCTGGGCAGTTACGTAAAGCTTTGGGATGCAGCCCAGGGTCTTGTGATCCTTCGCAGGTTGATTTCTCTGGTAAAGCATCCGTCCTGCTGACTACCCATTCCAAAATTCAGCTGGCTCTGCACCGCAGCTCAGTGGAAATTCTCTCACATCTATTGAAAATGACTCTGCTCAAGCTCTCTGCTTGTCTTCCATACCTGTTTCATTCATGTGAAAACTAAGGAGTTCTTTGCTTCTGCTTTGGATCTCTTAAATAATTGCAAGACTACCGTGCTCTTACAGCCTCCCCTTTATCGTTCCTTTCTGCAGAACCTGAAGTGGCTCGATCTGAAGGACAATCCCCTTGACCCTGTCCTAGCTAAAGTAGCAGGAGACTGTCTGGACGAGAAGCAGTGTAAACAGGCTGCTGTCAAGGTAAGGAATCTGCTTTTATTCTTTTTTCCTTACTTCGCTTTATCGGTGGTGGTTCTTCCTCTTTTTGTTTAGCAAGCTGGGCAGCTGCTGCAGCAGTTTGAAGTTTCTTCAGCCAGCGAGGTGCAGGCTCACTGCACTGACCTTACTGCTTCTGTGCCTGTAGGGAGCAAACACTGGGCTAAGTAGGATTTTGTTACATTACTGGAGCTAAGAGAGGACTAAATGCTGGTTGCCAAGAAAGTGGAGGCATAATCAGACAAAATAATCCATGTCTAGGCTTATAGTCCAGAGTACAAAAGTCTCTAGAGAAGCTCTGGCAAACTATAGGCTCCCATAAATAGAAGTGTTCTGCGGTCCTCTGTGTCAGCTACGCCAGCCTGGCACGTTTGTTTTTTAACGAAAAGCTCTGTTTCTTAACGGCAAAGATTCACGTGGGAAGGTGCGAGCTCTCTTCAGAGCCATACCTGTCGGGGTAAGTCGGGGTTGGTGGTCAGCCCCAGCTGACTGTCCTCAGCTACGCTCCAGCTGTTCTGTTTTGAACTGACTGTGCTACGAGCCTCCTGCAGAGACCTCAGGTTGTTTTCTTGGACCCTGAAGGTACTGCAGCACATGAAAGCCATCCAGTCTGAGCAGGATCGACAACGGCAACGGAAGCTCCAAGCAGAGCGAGGTAAGCACTAAGAGCCCTCACGTGCTGTCTGCTGAGGACTGTTCTTCACTTCTTTTACACGCCCAAACATACCGATTGCCATCTAACAAATACTTGTAACGATCAAAATGCTGAGGACTTTGGGAGTAGCCGGGTAGAAGGGCTGGAGGGAGAAAGATAGCTGGGGATAACAATGTGGTTTCTTGCCTGAATAATAGTTAGATCTCTAGATGGAATGCACTATAGGTTACGTATAAAAAATATGAAAGAAGAGCACAGGATTGATTTTAAGGGAAGCCTAATTCCGAGGGAGCAAAATGCAAGGTATGTAATATTAAAAAAATATATATATATAAAAAATAGAGGATAGTTATTTGATTTGTTTCCTCATTCCAACTGGGAATAGATAAGCAGATAATAAGGAAGAAGGCAGTGACAACCCTTTACATAAAAGGAAAAAAACTTCCTGTTAATCCCCAGAGATGGAGAAGAAGCGTGAAGCAGAACAGCGAGCAAAGGAGGCTCAAGAGAGGGAACTGAGGAAGCGAGAGAAAGCAGAAGAAAAGGAACGCAGAAGACGGGAGTACGATGCTCAGAAAGCTGCAAAACAGGAGATGGAAAAGAAAGCTAAAAAAGAAAACGTGCAGACGCGGAGTAAGTAGTATCCACTGTGCGTGAGGCTGCGTCAGATTTTATCTTCATCTCATTTTGATGCTGCCAGATTTGCTTTTATGCAGCCCAGGTACTGGGAGGTGGTGGGGGGAACCTGGAGGACTTCTAGTAAGCTCTACTGCTGTGCCCTTCTCCCCTTCGTCTGTGTTCCCGGTGAACTGCTGACCTACAGGGCTCAGAAAGTTCTTCGGTTGCTCCTACGGAGACCTTCCCTCCACTCAATTTCTCTTCAAATGTCCTGAACAATATGTGCAACAATAGATCTTGCACAACACAGAGGTGCTTTTCACCCTGTTCGCTGCTGCCCATGAAACTAAATCTGAAACTTTTCATCCTAAACGGGTAGATCCTGCACATCTATCTATTTACCAGAGTTAAGCGATGAAAATTCACGAGGAAAGACAACTGCAGCACAGGCTAAAGTATCTTACCTGAACAGCTTGTTTCTGAGTGTAGACTGTTAAAAGATACTTGATAAATTCCTCACGTTCTCCGTCTCGTTACAGAGCCCGCCTCCAGTTCTCGTCCCCCTCCGCCACCCCGGCACAAGCACTCCTGGTCGCGGTCGGTGCTGAGGGTCCTGCTCTTCGTGCTGCTGTGCGTCCTCTGTGCTTTGGCCGCCTGCAAGCTGACAGAGCTGCAACATCAACCTCTGTGCGTCAGCGTGAACACTCTCTACGAGGACGTGTTAGCCGCTCTGCAGAACCACAAAACCCTGCAAAATATGCTACAACAGAACTCGCAGCAGTGATTGTCCTGGACGGGCACTTGCTTCGTCAGCATCTCCCTCCACCATCTACGCAGCCAGAATTCCTATGGAATTGTGTTCTGATGAAACTGCTTTTAATCAGGCAGCATCGGTTTGCTGGTCCACTCCACACAGAGCAGAGTTATTGTTCAGATCATCTTTGCTGTGCATGTTTCGCAGTTGGCCTGTAACTCCCATTATTTGCCCACAGTAACCTAAACTTGTTAACACTTCTTGCCTCCACGGGATGTTTACCTAGATTGCGAGATACAGAAAGCTGCCAATCTATAGGAGTGGAAAAACCCAGCCCATGCGTTATCTAGGTAGCTGTAGCTCTATCCTGGCAGTGGAAGGTATTTAATACACATCCATTCCTTGCTCTCGTTTCTGTTTGTGCTAAAACGGGTGATACGGCTGTATGGGAACAAGATATTAAGGCCTACTCCAGGACCAATTACAAGTGTGTAGGATGGCTGCGCATCCGTATGTTGGAGCGAAGGAGCTGATGTGCTATTGAAAGGAGCTGAAAATTTTCAATACAACAGTTTTCGCAGCAATTTGTCTGAACTGGATGTTTATGTTGCTACTGCGGTTTTAATTTTAATTGGGGCTTTTAGAAACAGCTAGAAATTATTTCTTAGTACGCACAGTAATGACTTCTAACTACATTTATTTTAACCAGCCAGTGCCAGCAAAGCGGCTACAGCTTAGGAAGGGCTTCTGGCCGGCCTGCAGGCTGGTTTTGTGTCTGCAACAAGGCAGGGGTCAGACCCACGGACAGACAGTGGGCGAGTTGACCGCCTGTGGCCGGCAGCAGCACGCAGCGCAGGCTGAGGCAGTCGGGCAGAGAAGGGCTTCGCCTCAGGGCTGTTGGGAAGGCTGGGAGGTTTGGCGGTTTGCACCTAGAGGAGAAAACTCACCTGTGCAAAGGCCTATGAATTATTTATAATTTCCTTACAGAGAAAACCAAATGGAAGTTTGTCATATCCTTAAGGGCTTTGTGAGTACTAAAATGAAGTGTACCCATAACGTAAGTGCAGGTTTTGGAGAATATCCATGCTACAGACTCCACTAAGACGTCCTGCATTAGTCACCAGAATCGCTCCCTCTCTTATACCTGGGATTATTGCCAACAGAAGCAGTGCCATGAGGAAATAATCTGTAGCATTTCATACTAAGATCGTCATCGAAGCAGTAAGCCTTCACCTTTTTGTAACCGCATGATAAGACTGTGGTTCCCCGAGGACCACGCAGAAAAGAGTGACAGCATGAATGTCAGATAGAAGGCAGGAAAGGCTGCCTGCCTCTGGCTTAGCAGTACAGACGTTTTCTAAGCTTCCTCGAAACAGCTTCAGGCTTTGCTTTTGGTATCCAACCACATTCCTTAAAAGGTCCTTGCTTACTATCCAGAAATGTTCGGAAACACGGCAACCGACATTCAAAGCAACATTTCCTCTCTGCAGACATTCCTGCCGGTGTCTGACAGGAGTCTGCCACTTTGCCATCTAGCAGAGCGCTGCTTAAGTTTGCAAATGCCGGGCTAAGATGTGTCGGTTCAGGCCAGAAGCGCGCCACTGGCCAGGCAAGGGCTCCTGCTGAACGCCTGAAGCTAGCATAGCGGGTGGGTATTTTTTCATCCGAGGCAGCACGGTTCCAAAGGGTAACTTCCACACATCGGATGCAGTTTAATTCACTCTCAGCACTCATCTCAGTAAGCGCTGCTGTCATGAAAGACCTCGGCTGTCCTTGTGTGCAGACAAGTGCTAATGGCTTCGTGGACAGGCGAGCGTGTTCCCCAATCTAATTAAAAGAAAGCTTTTTCTGCCAACTGTTTAGACCTCATAATTCCAGCGCATATAATCAGATTTCAAGACCCTCTGTAGATTAAGCCATCTGGAGACTGAATCAGGGCAGTCTAGATTTATGTCTGAAAATTAGTCTTACTCATTCCCATCTGCCACAGCGGAAAACAGAAGTCTGTTTCGTGAGGTAAAGTTCTTCCACCTCACTAAAGCATGTGCTGGGGGGGCAGCACCACGTTGCTTTTAGTATTAGGATTTTTCACGCTGGAGAGAGAAGATAACTACTTGCGGTTTAGGACAGCAGTAGAAAGTATTCCTTTCAACAGATGACAAACCTGTCTATATTCAAGACGGCATGTTAAGGAGCAAAGATCATGATTATTATTCAAAATTATTTATTTTCTAGGAAGACAAATAAACTATCAGTATTTTAAGCCATGTCCAACTCATGCTCTTACGGAAGATGTTCACCGTCTTTCTTATGTAAACTCCAGCCATTCAGCAGTTTCATCCAACCTTCTTCCGCTACAATAAAGTCTAAATGTGTTTTAAGTCTTTAAACTAGGACCAATGACTCTGTTGTCTAAGCGCTTCTTCCCAGAAGGAAGCTGAATGCTTAAACCAGGCAAACAGTAAAATCCACATTCTCTGGGGCTACCCAGTGAAATCCAAGTAGAGATCAGGATCGTGGGAAGTCATCTGCAGATAGATTCGTCGGGAGAGTTCCGGTCCAATCCGCCGGGAGGTGGCTGTCACACCGTCCCCGCGGTGCACAGGGATATTAGCCAGCAGGTTTTCCTGCTCCTGCTCTGAGGAACATCTGCTATAGGCCTAAAAGCAACACAAAGGAACAATGGTATCATCCATTTGCATCCATTGCTCACAAAAATAATCACAGCTATGCACCTGTGACTGCTCTACCCTTTCACAATGTACACTCATTTTTCACCTGTCTCTCCCCAGATCTCATTTGTGAGCTTACAGGCCGATGTGGAACTAATACTGCTCCCTCAGTAGCCCGCTCTGTAAAGCCAAAGCAACGGGTGCCCAGGAATCGGTTCCTTCACTGCCTTACTAAACAGCTCATATGGAATCGTTGCGTCAAATTTAATACCAATTAAAGTATTTCCTCCGCTCCTTATGTTAGTTGGCTGTCTGCACGCAGTACTTGGTATTCCCGAGGCATCCTCACCTGGCACAGAAGCTGAGGAGAAGGGTAGGCAGACACAATAGCCTCGGCCATCTCGAGGCTGACCCTGTTAAACTGTTGTATCTGCCTCTTCCAAACTTCCAGGAGACCCTTTCCGGAATGATCCACCTTCACCCCTCCGCACCACCTCTTCTCTAAGTAGAAAGAGAACCCTGTCTTCTCTCGCTCTCGCCTAGGGAGAACAAAGAGTGGGAAAGCGAATGAGAGAGCGAGGCTGTGAAGAAAATCCTATCCCTGCATCTGTTGCCACAGAGACAGAGCACCATTTCTCACTCCGTGCTGTTATAGACACCATTGGCACCAAAGTAAATCCTAAAAACTTGACCTTAAAAACTTAAATATTCTTGACATGCATTACAAATTTCCTTATTTAAGACCCAGATTTCCTACTGAAAAAGAAGCAATCCTGTACTTGGGAGCACCCTGACACAAGCCAACACACATACGAAGTGGTAAACAAGAGTTTACTTTCTGTCAGCCATAATAAAACACTTTTACACGTCATTTTTAATGACATCTCATCTCTTCTCATGGCTGAGATGTAAAATACAGCAGCTGCTGTGGCAGGAATGCTAGGATTGTGTGAGACTGCACAAGATGGCTTTCTTAGCTATCACTGTGCAATGCGCTGCAGGCCTTCCTTATCAATGGAAGCAGCTAAATGGTTCATTCTCAGTAACGTCTCTCTTGGTTACACACTGAAGAAGAAAAGCTGGTGCTGTAAGAGCCCAACCCTTCGCGCATTCCCTTCCCACTCCTAAACTCAGGCTGAGAACAAAAGCTTTACTTGATGTCAAGACTCCAACGTGAAGCCAGGGCCTGTCCTTACCCCTCCACAGGCAGGACACCAATTTCCAAGAACAAACCCGGCGTTGAAGGAGCTGCATTAGCAGCCGCTCTGCGTCCCCTGCTCCTTTAAAAATCATTATACTGTGTTGTGCTGAAGTGCAGGGTGTACCTGCTGTTCCCTCCCAGTAACTGTGACAGTGCAGCCTCTCCAGAGATATGACCAAACCTCATCTGCTTACTCACTTGAACGGTGCTTCAGCTACAGCTTTTGTGAACATAGTGGCAAATTCCCCGAGCTCCTCCCAGCTCTCAAAAAAGCTGACTTGGACTTGTTTGCACAGCTGCAAGTCCACCAAGGCCTGTAAACATCATTGGAAACAACAAATGGAACAATTAATCTTCTCGCATCAAACCTCACTCTTGTCTGAAAGAAAAAAGGGTCACAACATTTTGCTACAGGGCAGGAACTTCCACTCTCTCCCCAGTTTAGGAACAGTTAAATTAAGGCACTCAAGTATTTAGGGGCAGCCTGTCTCCTGCTGGTTAATATCAGTTTAGTGCCACTTCAGCTGCCACAGTTCCCCAGTGGCAGGCTCTCGTTACAGAGCAGCACCGACGTGCTTTGCCAGCAGGCCACAGAGGGCAAGAGATGCTGACCGAGACGGACATTTTGCTGTCCAGGATCAAAGCGAACGAGACAGGTCAGTCCGTGAGAGAGCAGGTACGTACCTGAGCAGTGGGGAACCGAACCCGAAGAACTCTGTCCACAGGCACGTGGGCTAATGAAGGCTGAAACCCCCCATCCAAGACAGTGTATGACTGGGTCAAATGTTCAAACAGTGGCAGACAAGAAGAGATGATGGCTACATGCCTGTTTTAAAGGTACTCACTTCTTCCACGTCCATTCTGGTTATCTCCAGGCCAGAATCCTTAACTTCCTTTTTTCTCTCTTTCCCCTGTTCCTCTTCTTGGTTTCCACTTGCTGCTGCCTGTTGCAGTCTTTTTTTTGACTGAACTCCGAGAGACCTAGGAAGAGTAAAGACAGACCAGAGTTCATGCTCTTCCCCAGGTATTTCCCATTGGTCACTGTGGTGACAGGCTGGATGGACCTTTGCTTCTGTTTCTATATAACAAACAGTGGAGCAGTTCTGGGTGGGAATACCTCTTATGCTCCAGTCTTTGCTAGAAGGATTTAATGTAAACACCTATGGTATTTTTCAAGACCAGAGGCAACACAGAAACATTTGGAGGGAAAAAAGTTTAACCTGAAATAATTTTCTACTTCAACTACTGCCAGTGCCAGAATTTTCCCAGGCATTTTCTCCATCACATGAGCTGCATAGCTCTGTAACGTCTCCTCCTGTCCTTCCATACAGCCCTGGGCCTCCTGCAAAGATCAACGGAAAAAAAGAGTTAAACCATTCTGAGTTACATATGCAAGTGCAGCAACCTACGGCTCTGATTCTGCAGCTGGGTCTGCAGATGAAAAAGTCTGTTCACATAGCTCTTCAGGGGCAAGCAGGCAATACTTGATCTGGTATAAAGTTATGGCAGAAAAAAATTAAAAAAAAAAAATCCTGCTTGATCTGACAAAGTTATCTCTCCACACATCTGTGAAAAATTGTAACTTGGAAAGAAAGCTTGTCAGAATTTTGCATTATACAACCCTAGTGGTTTTCATCCATTAATGGCTTCTAAAAACAGATTTCTGGTTTACTGGAGCCATAGCTCCATCCCACATGAAAACCTTCCTGCCATGAAGAGGGATGACAACCACCACCCCTACAGCAAGGCACAGTCAAAAGTACAAAAGTCATAAGCACTCTCACTTGTTTGTAGTTGTGAACCATGGATAAAAACTCCTCCAAGCGAAGCAGAACCAGGACATTTGGTTCTTCTGTCCATTCGTCTCCTCCTTCCATCTGTCCAGATACGAAAACAGTCAGACCAACAGTCTGTTTATACTTCACTCAAACCAGTGCTCCCACTCAGACCTCTGAGGCAGGGAGATTAGAGGGCATTTACTTGGGTTGCTAAATACAATTACTAATGAGTGCAAATAAAAGAGGAAGAAAAGGGCAAGAACATGGAGGTTCTGTTCCCACACCTGAGATGACACGGTCTTTCTCCTCCAGGTGATGCTGCAAGGAACAGCCTGACTCTCAACCGCACAGGAATAATTTGCAGCCTGCAAAGCACTAAGGATTTGTCCACCGCCTTCTGCCTGCAAGAGAACTGCAACAGGTGCATGGGTCAGGCCTCCACAGCAAGAGCTGACAGTCAGCATAAGGCAGATGCAGGCTGCAAGGACAAGTACCTGGATCTAGCACCACTGTCATGTATTTCTGGCATTCCCCTGGTCGCTGAGCTTTCAGCATCTTGGCAAGGGCCCTCTTCCTCTCTTTTTCCTGCTCCTGCTGCCTCTTCTGTGCTTCTCGCTCCTTCCTCCTCTGCCATGCAGCCTGGCAGATTGCCGCCCTTTCCTTCTGACTGTATTTTGGGTTCTTCAGAGGTGGGGATGTTTCTGGGCTTGCTCTGCTTACCAAGGCCCTATTAGGCTGCTCTGCGGAGTCAGGCTGAGAGGCTGGCAGCGGGCACAAAGAGGGCCCCTCAACACCACGCCTGCCATTTTGGCTGCCACAAGACACTTCTCCTGACGGCACCAGGGCTTCCCGCGGCCCTCCACCGCCAGGTGCCAACAGGCCACCGCTAGCACAAGCGCCAGCTCCCCCTGCTGCATCCCCACCGCCCAGCTGGCGGGGCTCAAAAGCCGCCTCCTTTGCTTCCATTCTCCTCTTGATTCTCTTGGGCAGAGGGATGATCTCCTCCTCCTCCTCCTCCTCTTCGCTCCCACTGCTCACCACCACAACCACCCCCGCCACCCCCCCCGGCTTGGGAGCGGGGGACGAGGACCGCCGGTGGCCCAACCCGCCGGACGGCAGCGATGGCGAGGGCTGCAGCAGGGAACCTAAGGTAGGCAGCTCCTCCTCTTCCTCGCTCTCCTCAGACGTCGCCTCGCTCTCCGCCATCGCGCTTTCTCCTGAGGTAAAGCCCCGGGCGCCTGCGGGAGAAGCGCGACCGGCGCGCGCTGAGGGGAAGCTCGCGCCAGCCGCGCGCCCCTCCCCCTCCCTTCCCGCCCTCCCACCGGAAGAGGAAGAGGAAGAGGAAGAGGAGGGGGCGCTCGGGAAAATGGCGGCGCTGCGGCGGCTGGGTGAGTGAGGGGTTACCCCCACCTCCAGCTTCACCCCTCCGCGGGGTGGGGAAGGGGGTCCGGCCGTGGGGTGGGGGCTGAGCTGGGGAAAGGGTGCCTCAGCGAAGATCGCTGCCGGGAGCTCGGGGTCGAGGCCTTCGCTTTTACCTCAGGCCGCGGCTCGGCTGAGGCGGTGCTGTGGTGAAACGGGAGGGTTTCAGGCCCTGGCGTTACCGCATCGCGGGGTCGTTCATGCGGGAAGGGGCCTCAGGTGGTTTATAGTGTAACCTGCTGAAAGCAGGGTCAGCTCTGAGGTGGGGCCGAGGCGCTGGAGGTTTCATCCCTTCTGGTCTCGAAAATCTCCAGGGATGGGGACTGCACAACCTCGCTGTGCTGCTGCTTGGCTGCCCTCAGGGTGAAAAAATCATCTTCAGAAAAACAGTATTTATGTGTGCTAGGTGGAGACCAAACAGCGAGGGCTAAGGCTTTAAAAAATCTCTTTTTTTTAATCTAGAAGTGTCACAGGCAGAAATATCCTCTTGGTTTCTTTGGTGGGACATCAGAATTGTGAAGTTTTTCTGCTGATTTCCAACGTGACTTCAATCAAGTTACAAACTCTCTGTTTCAGTCTTTAGATAACGGCTTTCCCCTGCATGTCTGGTGTTTTGAGGTTCTTTTTTTTTTGTTAGCAAGCTTCTTTCGTGCAATACCAAATGTAACCCTGGAATCAACCTGTTGGGTTTTTTTGATAAACGTTAATTGGACTATACTTTTGAGGAATTTGTGTATATGAAACTGCAACTCTCATTCATCTTTGCCTGCTTCCCTGTAGTTTGTCAAGTCTCAGAGCCTTTCTTTTACTTAATGGGTAAGATCCTGAAATTAATGGTCCTTTGTAGAGCAGTTTCCCTTTCCCCAACAATATTTGTAGCTCATTGAGTATCTATGATAATTTAGTTAAAACTAAATTAATCCAGTGGTTTTACTCAGGATAAGAAGAATGTTATGATAACTGCTCTTCTGTACTAACCTGCTGCTTAAGAGGTTGAGTAGAGGGATTTAGAAAAATTGGATTTGCCTGCTAACTAGAGGAGGTACTGAAGAGATTTTTTTTAAAGAACTAATTATGTCTCAATCATTTTTTTACACAGATAAGTTCACTAAAGGGTTAGCTTTCTCAGTAGAAAACCATTGTGTTTTCTGTCAGTGTCTTGTTTGTTTGTTTAAGGAAGAAGTGTGCAGTGTCAATCATATTTTGTGTTCCAGAGACAATCAGTGTCTGTCACAACTGTGGGGTTTTTTTTTTGGTTTGGTTTTTTTTTTAACTTGTCCTGATTGTAACTCAAAGATTTGCACAAAATGCTTCAACTAAGATGTTCAGGATAGCAATTCTGTATATGCTTATGTATTGTCCTGAACTGGAGTTTTCTCACTTGTCAGATTTCAGAATATTACTGTGTAAGTAAATGCCATTTGATCAAAGGGGAAACTGAAACAGAGATCACAACTTGTCTTTTTTCAAACCAATATGAGNAGGTGGGGCCGAGGCGCTGGAGGTTTCATCCCTTCTGGTCTCGAAAATCTCCAGGGATGGGGACTGCACAACCTCGCTGTGCTGCTGCTTGGCTGCCCTCAGGGTGAAAAAATCATCTTCAGAAAAACAGTATTTATGTGTGCTAGGTGGAGACCAAACAGCGAGGGCTAAGGCTTTAAAAAATCTCTTTTTTTTAATCTAGAAGTGTCACAGGCAGAAATATCCTCTTGGTTTCTTTGGTGGGACATCAGAATTGTGAAGTTTTTCTGCTGATTTCCAACGTGACTTCAATCAAGTTACAAACTCTCTGTTTCAGTCTTTAGATAACGGCTTTCCCCTGCATGTCTGGTGTTTTGAGGTTCTTTTTTTTTTAACTTGTCCTGATTGTAACTCAAAGATTTGCACAAAATGCTTCAACTAAGATGTTCAGGATAGCAATTCTGTATATGCTTATGTATTGTCCTGAACTGGAGTTTTCTCACTTGTCAGATTTCAGAATATTACTGTGTAAGTAAATGCCATTTGATCAAAGGGGAAACTGAAACAGAGATCACAACTTGTCTTTTTTCAAACCAATATGAGGCCAATCCACAGGGACTGGTAACCTCTGTACCTCATTTTACAAGGCTTTGCTGAAACATGAATTCATGCACGTTCTTCAACGTCGTTGCCAAGAGTTTTATTCCTCCCTGGGCAGCAGCAGTACTTAGATGTGACCTCTTTGCAGGGGACGTGGTCTAATTATGGTATACCCTGGAAGTACTCTCCCCCCCACCCCCCAGAGCTTTCTTTTGCCTTTCATTTTAAAGCCTGTATTAACTGACATCCTTTAAATCCAAAAAACGAAAGTATGTGTAATAGGTTGGTTTTTTTTTTTCAGCTGACATTGTTCTTGCTCCAAACCTAGTTCTACCTGCTCCACAAACAAGCTTGCTTGCTGTCAGATATGCTTCTAAGAAAACTGGGGGCAGCTCAAAAAATTTAGGTGGCCGCAGCCCTGGAAAGCGCTACGGATTCAAAAAAGTAGAAGGTAGGTCTGAGCATCTGCTGAGTCTTACTTGCATTTCATTGGGTTCTTCACAGCTTCTCCCCTGGTACGGGGTGTCAGTTGTTGAGCGTTTCAGTAGGAGGTGGCCAGGGCTCTCTTCCAAGAGAAAGGAAAGGGGAGGTTCAGTGGAACCTCGTGATCAAGGGCAGCCTGCAGGAGGGCAGGGTGAGTCAGCCTCCCATCCACATGGGCCTGTGAGCAGCCAGCCGAAATTGCCTACAGCAAATGTACTTTGATTCTGACTTTGCCTCTCTGGAGTGCCTGGGAGGAGGGTACGCTGTGGGACACCTAGTAACTTAAGTGCACTTTCCCCCCACACTGTGTTGAAAAGCTGGGCATTTTAGATGTTTACAAAGAGGAGAATTATGAGGCTTAACAGAAGCCAAAGTACAGATTCTTGTAGCTGAGTGCTGAATAATTATTAGCTTTGCTGATGGAAACATACTGATGTAAAAGGTAATAAAACAAATGCCTTGTACCCTAGAAGTAATCTTTTCAAAGACTACAATTGCTTTTTGCCATTGCATATCAATTGCCCTTTATTTCCGGCTAACAGCATTTTTGTTTAGATGCTTTTAGCATTTGAAGTAATTTTTCCTTAGAAAATTCCCACAGAAAGGTGGGTTTTGTAAGTCCTGGAACCATTTGTGTTCTTCCAGGGCTTCAGGGAGCTCCGTTTCTCTGCAGTCTGACTCTGTCACTCTGTTGCAGGTGCATTCGTGCACGCAGGCAACACTTTGGCTACGCAGCGGTTGATACGCTGGCATCCAGGGGCTCACGTAAGTTGCTTTTCCATCTCTTCCTTGGTTCTCAGAGAACAGCAAGCCCACAGCGGAGTCCTGTACTCGGTGCCTCCTCTCTTTCAAGCTGGTTCTTAATGCTCTTCCCTGTATTCTGTATCATCCTGAAATTGGATTTCCTTACTTGGTGTTTCTCGGTCACAGAGCCTGCTCAGAGTCACACCTGTACCTGTGTGACTGTGGAAAGGACTGAAAGTTCTGGGTGTCCCCAGATGCTTTGTAACCTAACTGCGTTCTCATGCTTCAGGGTGGAATCGGCATCTCCTCCCTTGTAGTGAGCACCATTGCATACTGATTGCTGGAAGCAAATAGTATGGTTTTCTTTTATTTTAAAATACAAAGCAACAGATGCTGTTGAAGCCAGGATATTGAACGAGGCAGACCAATGATCAGATCTGCTCTAGCGGTGGACCTCCAGCCTTTCCTTTCTAACACTTCTCGTGCTTTTCCAGGTGGGGATGGGCCGTAACAAGACACTCTACGCGCTGGAGGACGGGATCGTGAGATACACCAAAGAGGTCTACATACCTCCACCCCGCAGCAGCGAGAGCAGGGACGTGATCTGTCGTCTACCCAAAGGAGCAATTCTTTATAAAACCTTTATCAATGTTATCCCTACCACAGAGGTAGGAAGCTTTAAACTGGTCACCATGCTCTGAGCCTCCTGCGTCATGCAGGGACAGGTGGGAAGGAGCGGCTGGGACAGACTGGCATCCGAGGACAGGAATATTCTAGCTCTGAAGATACCAGTTAAGGACTTTGTTTTCTTGCTGCTAAAGCACACGTGGTCAGTGTTCAGGCACTGGGATCGCCAGCTGGCATTTGTAAGAGTGTTTAATAAATGCTGTGGGGCTGCTGAAGGCCTCGGCTGTTCACAGAGCGTGTTACTTATCTTCATTTAGTATTGAGCTGCCTTCCTCTGGGAGCCTGTTCCGTTGTGCCACTCGACGAGTTCTCTCTACAATCACTCTTATGTCAGTATTTGTCCACTAATAATTCCCTCTATCTATTTTTAGGCACACTTACATTTGTATCTTAATTCAAAATACTGCAGGAGAGGACAGATCCTTTTCCACTTGTACCTAACTCTGCATCCCAGGAAGCTAGACTTCACCCTCCAGCTCACCTCAGTGATTCACTCAAATATCTGAAAGTGTTCCATTTACTAGCCAGTAAGCAGAGGCAAGTTCACACTTGTAAAACCAACTCATGACTAACTTTAGGGTGCCTGGTAAGATGCACAAGTGTGAGGTCGTATTTGAAGCTCAGCAGCTGGAGGTGTAACGTGAAGCCATAATCCAGAAAATTTATCCTTTTGTCATCCCAGAGTCATTCCATAACACTTTTGAGCTTATGTTGCTTGAAAGAAAGGAGTCCAAATGCCCTGTGGCCAAACTGATCTCATTTTATCTACAGGTTTGTAGACAACTTGAAACGTTGGCTCTGCAGTAGAAAACAGGTTATCAAAATTGGTGGTGTAAGGACGCCAGCGTTGATGTTAGGTTGTCTGCTCTGCAGAAGGTGAGTAGGTAAAGCGGGGCAGCCACACATGTCCACCTTCGCCTTATGTTCATCATGGAGACCACCTGCTATTTTGTCCATGCTTCTCCTGTCCCTTTCCAGCTTGCCTCTCCAGTCACACAGTTCACCTCAGTGGTCAGTATTTGTGTGCCACAGGTGACGCAACCCCTGGAGCCTCTCCGAATCTAACTGAAGCCCATACAAAATTGCTCTCGGTCACAGATGGCCGTTGCTGTGAGAGCACACAGCAATGCGCCCATGCAGAGTCGTTCTGCTGCTCACAGGTGGGGATTCCCACCTGGTATCCAAAACACCAATAAAGTAAAACATTTTGCAACCTAAGAAATAAATGAAGCAGCACAACATGACCGCTGCCTGAGGTCTGATCCTTGGCATGCCGGGCAGTGCTTGCCTCACAGAGGTATGACACCACCAGCTGCCTGGAGGAGCTCTGGCTGGGCAGACCCGCACTTCGGCTTTGCCCACTGTGGAGAAGCGAGCAGCTGGTCCGTCGCCTTTGGTAACAACAGTACGTTTGCCAGAGAAGAGCAAGCAGACCTCCCTGGTCGCTCCGCTCGGAGCACGATACTTGGCGGTGGCTCCGTGGTTGTCCTTGTGCCGCGGGAGGGACGTCTGCTGGCTGGGTCTGACTTGCCTGCGTCTCGGCTGATGGCGAATCTGGGCGGAGGTTGAGGTTCGGCCGCTCCCTGCGGACAAGAACGATGTCACAGGCACTTCTGTCGCTGACACCACGGGAAGAAGCAGCACGCAGAGGCCGGGGCCTTACACGTCTGTGTTTCGCTGAGTTTGGTAGCTGAGAGGGGCCTGGAAAGGGTCTGGCACGCCACGTCTGTCCAAGGTCTCTGAGCTTATTACTGTTCCTGAGAAAGCTGGAGGGTGCCTCAGAGCATGCTCGTAGGGAGGCGGCATCTATTGAGGAGAGAGGAAGAGCATTACAGCCGATCAGAAATAACCAGATTATCCCACGTCTTCTTACAGAGCGGATGACAAGGCTCACAAACCACCACCAGCCTGAAATTAAATTCCTGCAGTCCTCAGAGCAGCGAGCTGCTGGCTAGATGAACACCTGGAAAATGAGTGCTTAGCACCGGGTTGCAAGATGGCAGGGCAGAAATCCACTGGAGAGGCACATCCCACCCACTCTCCCCTCACATGCTCTATGCCAGGTTCCTGCTCTTCCCTGTCCCCCTTCAAGGACTCGTCACTACTTGTCACAAGGCCAGAAAAGACTTGACTTTTGTTAAAACAGGACTGTTGTTCACGTTCCTTTGACCAAGGATCAATTCCTGGGATTTATACAAGCACCTTCAGACCAGGCATTCTACCCAGGTTAGCAAGCCCAGCAGCAGAGAGGAACCTCCGGGCTGTCGTTACGTCTATTTTGGCAGAGCTGGGCTAGCTCCGTCCCCATAATGAGTGACGGGAGTGGCACAGGGATGTTGTGGAAGAGCTCCCACTGCAGTTCCTCAACTCCTTGTCCTTGGGGGCTTTACTTTCCTGTGCCCTCAGCGCTCTGGTTTCAGGGCAGGCAGCATTAGTTACAGCTCCAAACAGTAAGCAGCAAGTGCTGACTATGCCAAACTTTATGGGGCAGCTTTAGGAGCCCAAAATCCAGGTAAATTGGCGAACGCTAAAGTGCTTTTGTCAGGGTTTCAGATGTTTCTGTTCTGCTTTAGTCAATGAGGTCTCCTTGTTCAACAGGAGTCTCTCGGGCTGCTGCCTCAGGACCTACTTGGCAGACGCACTCGCTTTTCTCTATTTTATTGCAGGAGTGCAAATCTTAAATGTCATAACAGGCCAAGCCTCCTGCTCATAAATAAGCCATAAACACTTCAAGGTAATAGCGAGGGGCCTCCCAGAGGTGTCCTGCAGGGAGAAGGGAGCAAGAAACCGTGGATGCCTTACAAATCTAAAAATAGCATTCCCAGCTTGGGCTTGTACCGAGCAGATGATCCGAAGGGCCTGCCCTTTCATCAGCAGCTCTGCCCTGCCTCCTGGCACAGGCATTTCTGCAAACGCACCGGGAGAGAGCGATCATTAACCAGCACCGATGTACACAAAAGGAGCCTCCTGGTACACGTTGTGCCCTTCCCAGAGAGAGATAAAGGCTATCGGAGAAAGGCAATTATTGCAGGGAACAGAGTCCTTAGCTACTGCAAATTGCTGAAGCAAGACCCAGATACAGACCGGAGCGGGGACTGCCCCCGGGCCTCTGCCAGCACCCCCGTGCAGGGGAGGAAGAGCTTACCTCCTGGGAAGGCTCTGCCCACAGCCCAAACCTCTCGGCAATCATCTGATGGATTTCCCGCTGGCGATCTTTCTTCCGCACGCTCTCGTAGCTTGGCAAGCGGGGCTGCTCCCAGGAAGGGAGCCGGTAGCTGCTGGGGGGCCCGACGCAGAATAGCTCGTCTCCCTGGAAATGCCCAGCCCAGAAGAGAAAGGTCAGCGCGGCAGCGGCTCTCTTTGCTGGAAGTTTATGGCCTGGTGCCACCTCGAGTTACTTCAGGGTTGAAAGTTGTGGGTGCCCTTCCCTGAACCCAGAGAGAGAGGAAATCCTCCCTCCCAGGAGGTAATGGCACCACGACCTGCTTTGCAAATCCCAGGCCTTGGGGGATCTGCCTGGCACTTTGTGCCCAAACACCACAGGGCACCATGGTGGCCTCTGCGGTATCCCTGCCCCTCCCAGGTTTTTACATACAGGCAGCACTTCCCAAAGTTGCTCCTGCTGTCCAGCACCTTCTCCCTATGCCCCAGGAGCTCCCCAGGTCCCTATAACCGCAGTCTCTTCCCAAGCTCATCAGGATCTGCACTACCATTTCCCCCCCAGCTCCCGTCAGGGACCCAGCCGTCACCTGCACGCCAGGGTTCTCGGCAGCGCTCTCCAGCCGTGACGCTCCGCGCTGGGGCCCCACCAGCCGCTGGCTGCTGCTGAAGTAGGGCGGGGGGCAGTCCTGTAACGAGGGGTCAGAGAGGAGGACGTGAGCAAAGCCGAAACCCCTCACATCTCGCCCGGCAGCGAGCGGAGCTCAGCCAGCTCCGGCAGAACAGCCTGGGAAGCGGGACTCTGGGCAGGGGGGAGAGCCGCTACCTCTGCCCGTTTGGCTCGTGCTGCTGGCAGCCAGCCCCTGCCTGTTTACCCGCACGGACAGCTCGGGCACATCCTCACCGGCCCGCTCTAAGGACCCGCGCCAGCTGGCAGCGCTACGCAGCACCGCCGGAGGGACGGCAGCCTGGGCCCAGGGCAGGGTTTCATTCGGATCCAGGAGAACCATCTCTTTTTGGGGACAACAAAAAAAACAACCCAACTATTCCGCTAGTGTAGATAAGAGCTCTGTGACATGCTCAGGGTTACAGAATTCGTAAACGCTTATCTACCAAGGTAGTCATTTCGGGATAACGTAGCAAGCAAATATGCAGAGCAATAGCTGTTCTGTTCCCAAGCGGTCTTGCTCCAGGTAAACTCGATTCCTCGTCCAGGTGTTGAGCAACAGCAGAGATCCCTCTCGCGGAGAGCAGTCCCTCGAGCCAGAGCCAGGACTTGAGCTGTGGGCCGTTCCTCGCTCTCAGAAAAGCCCCATCTCTGCCAGCAGAAAGCAGTCCAGAGACCCCAAGAGCAACCAGAGTTCACAGGGGGAACTATGAATGACAGATTTACTTTTGCTCTTAACAGCCAAGAAACTGTTTGTCTCGGCCCTACGGTGCGATTACAGAAGCTGCAGGAAACTAGGCTGGCTGGGGGTGCAACTATTGTTTTAATAGCTGATTAGCAAAACCAGCATAACCAGCGCAACTACACCTGCTTGAAAGCTGCCTCCCAGCACTACAACCGCTTCACTTTTTCTGATGGAAATACATCCGATATATGTTCCCTTTCCATATGCAGTTCTTTGCATCCACATCCATCTGGCCACACGGCCCTTCGCTAAAGGCAAGATGCCTTCTCCTTTAACCACCCACCCAAGAGCCAGGCCCAAGCACAGCCACGGCTCTGCAGCTCACGGCACATCCCGCACAGCCTCGGGGAGCAGCTCTGCAGGGCGAGGAGCCCGCACTCCTCCCCCCCACGCGTGCCACGGTCGGGGAGCGGGGAGCAAGAGGGGGAAAGGAGCAGATGCAGTGAAGCAGGCAGGGGACACCAGGAGCACAGCTCGTTCCCACTGTGATTTCTGCTGGGGACTTCCCAGCCTGTGCTGGATTATTACATTTGCTGTTCAAGGCACAAGTCTCTCCATCCCCTGCTAGCCAAGGCTGGATGTCCCCTCTTCTCCCAGGGATTCTGCAGCAGTACCCACAGCCCTCCCCTGAGCAGCCATCCCTGTGGCCTTCGGAAGCCGCGCTTTCCCCGGGCAGCCACCACCACAAAGGCAGAGCTGGCTGAACACGCTGCTCTTTTTCCACCACCAGCTTCCCTACTTGAAAGCCAGCCCCAGGAAATCACAGATGCAAGCAAAAGGGCTTTGTCTCTCGCTGCTCCGTGCCTGGGAGCTGTGCACAAGAGAGCCAGTTGCTGGGGATGCAAGCGCTAGCGAGCGGCATTGTCTGCCTTCGCCCTGAGCTTCCAGCCCCCTTCCCCGCTGGGCCCCTTCCCTGTAAAACAGAGCCCGGGGAGCCTGTAAAACCGCTGTGCCGGGGGAGGAGGACACCCCTCCTGAGCTGCGTGGGAGCTGGGGAGCCTGCCAGTCTCTGGCCTCGGAGGCATCACCCACAGCGGCGCAGCCAGGCAGGGTTGGGTGGATGGATCTCTGGGGTAAGAGTGGGAACAAGGAGGAGACAGAGCCCCACTCCGCTCGGAGGTCCCACATCCATGAGTGAGCCCAGGCAGGTTGCAGGAGGGGAGCCCGGCGATGCAGCCTCGCAGACGCCAGCACAAGGGAACAAGAGAGCTCAGGGAGCAGCTGGGGACTCGCAGGCAGCAGGAGGAGCGGGCGGACAGGGCGGACACTCACATACTGGCTGGGGGTCTGGAAGAAGCGGCAGGAGCAGAGGAACTGGCAGCACATGGGGTCCCGGTGGTAGAGGAGCAGCAGCAGGATGAGGATCGCCACGATGAAGACGGAGGTGGACACCGCTGCCAGGGGAAGGGAGAAGAGCCGAGTGAGCCGGTGGCCCGCTGGGTCCGTGGGCCTCCCTGCCGCCAGCCCGCTTCGCCCTGCGGGTGCCTCGGCAAAGAGCAGCTGGGAAAAGCCCCGGGGAAGCCGAGCTCGCCGGCTGCCCGTCCCGAGGACGCCGAAAGCCCCGCTGTGCCCAGCGTCTCGCCTCCCTACGAGACCAGGGCCCAGCCCCGTCCTGGACCCAAACGCAGGCCCGGGCCCCTGCAGCAGTGACCGGGACCGGGACCGGGACCGGGACCGGGACCCAGCCCCCGCGCCCACCGCGGCCCCGGCACCCAGCGCCCTCCCTCCCGCCCGGGGCCGGGGCCCCCGGCGCACCCTCAGCACCTCGGCAGGGTGCCGGCTCGCCGCGCTCCTGCTCTCCGGGAACCCGCGGCTCCCAACCAGCCCACGCTCCGCTCCGCTCCGCG
>VZTL01064040.1:21565-35299 GCA_013400535.1 Scopus umbretta
CTCGGGTCGGCGAGCAGGGAGAGCGCCAGCTCCGCGGGAGGGAGAGCTGGGCCGGGCTGCGGGAGCCTCCCAGCCCTCGCCCTCTGCTCCAGCCCCGCGGCGCCAGGAGCTGCCCGCTCGCCGTAAGGCACGGCCCGGTAACCCGGCCAGGCGCGGAAAGCCAGCAAGCAGCTCCCGCTGCTCAGCAGCTGAAAGCAGGGGCCGCAGCCGGGCTCCAGCCCCCAGCTCCGGCCAGGGGCTGGGAAAAACCAACCGCTTGGTTCCGAGCCACCCAAGTGAAGGAGAGCCCGCCCCAGCACCCGCAACACCCCACGCCCCACTGCCCAGGACGCATTTACACCCGCACGGCAAGCGGAGGAGAAGCCCCTTCCTGAAACCCAGCAGCCTCCCTCACCCCTTCCAGCACACGCTGCAAAAACCCGACACGCGGCACCGTAGAGATACAGGTGTATTTGCGGTGATGTTGCATATTTAAGACAACTTTACATAATGCTTCCGACACACGAGTTTTGGCGTCCTCCCCTGCCGCGGGGCCAGGCCCTGCGTGGCCCCCCTTGCCCGGCGTCCCTCCCCGGCGCGCCCTGCGAGGGAGTGGGCGCAGGAGGGGCGGGCTGGGGTGCCAGCGGGTACCTGCCCTCCTGCACCAAGGTCTCCATCACCCAGGTCTCCATCACCCCGTGGCACGAGGAGCGTGTTTCACAACATGCCTCTTGCAGCACCAGCATCCTTAACCCGTGGAGGCCAGGCCCCGTCAGATGGGGAAGCCCTGGGCTTTGGAGGAAGGCGAACGATGGCATGGATCTTTGGAGATAGCAAAACCCAACTGGCCAAGTCTGGAGCCACCAGCCCCTGCTGCCCCTGCCTTGAGCGGAGGGGCTGGGCCAGTCTCCAGTCCCCCCCAGCAGCTCCCCTGCCCCAGCCCTGCAATGCAGTGCAGGGGCAATTCCCCTTCCCAGGCTGCACGCGACTTCCCGCTGCAGTCCCACACGGCACATGTGAAGCATCTTCCCTGCGTGAAAACCAAACCCAGACTCCTCCATGCAGCGTCGGTCTTTGAGAAAGGAACGTCGCAGGCAGTCCCCGAGCCTGGGAGGACAGCAGGGAAAGGGGATGCTCTGTTGCAGGAGGGGGAAGCAGAAACCGCGGAGAGTGGATGGAGCCGCTGGACCTCGTCTTGCCTGTTGCTTTTTGGCCAGGGAAGCACAGCAGATCCCGAGAGCTTCTGCCAAGCCAGGAGAAAAGAAAAGGCAGGGCCAAGGGGCCATGGCACAGGGCAGCCCTCTGGGTGCAGCAAGCTGCCGTCTCATCCGCAGCAGGACGTCAGCCCTGTGGACGACGTTTTGGCAGGGGACTGGGGCATCCCTTTGCTGAAGCGGAGACGGAGGCAGCAGGGTCTGCAGCGGCTTGCTGGACTTGAACCGAGTGCTCCTCCGCTCACCGTCACCCAACGCGCACCGGCAGCTCCAAACATTTGGCACAAGTCGGGCAGCGGCCTCGGAGGGCAGGCAGCACCCCACAACCAACCCTGCCTGAGGGGCAGGAGGGTGCGGTTCCCCAGCAGGACACGGGGAAACAGCAAAACAAGAATAACAACAACAACACTACTACTACTAATAATAATAAAAAAAAAATGTAAACAACCCAGCACCCTGTCCTGTCGCACCAGGACACCCAAGAGAACAAGGTATATTACATCTGAGGGGAGATGGAGACACAAGGACTTCCCGGCCAACACGGGGTCTCGTCTCTATTGCACTTTGCATCATATATATTTCTATATATATATTTATAAAAATACAAACTAAAGGGCTGGGGAGGAGGGGATGAGATGCAAACCCTGGGCCAGCAGCAGCTCGGTGCACACGGCAGGCTTTGACCCATTCTGCTTCTGCCCATCCCTAGGGTCCCTCACCAGCCCTCCCGGGGCGCAGCCAGCAGCACAGGGCCCGATCCTGCCAAGATCCAGCCCGGGGCTGGGCAGGGTGCTGAGTTGGTCCGGAGCCTGCCCATCCGCCAGCCTTCCCTCCCTCTGCCATCACCCCTTCCCAAGGCTCCGAGGCATACGGTACCACATAGCTCTTCCCAGCCGCCAGCGCTGTACGTGCCCCAGCGGTGGCGGGCGCCCCGGCACGCTCTCCCCGGCCAGCGGCGCCCGCTCCTGGGGGAGGTGGGCAAGACCGACCTCACGCCTCCCCCTCCGCCCAAAATACCCCACAGGAGAAGGTTTTCCCCGGCCCGGAGGTTCCCATTCTCTCTTCCTCAAGTGACTATGGTGCAAATCACACGGGGTGATGTAGTCCGGAGACCCCCCACACCAGTGACAGAGGATGCTCCTTGCTCCCAAGGCCGCCCCCCCTGGCTGCTCCTGCTACCTCAGCCGCCCGTCAGGTTTGACGGGCCCCAGTTCTGATTTGGGATCCGGGGAGAGGGAACTCCAGGAGGTTTTGCTGCAGGTCTCCAGGGAGGCGCAGGCAGAGGGGCTGCTGACACAGACGTCCGCCGCAGACCAGAAGGCACCGATGGCACCATCCGCCCAGTCCTCCAGTGCCTTGCCTGTCAGCTGCGCCTTCCGCGCTGCGTCTTCCTCCGCCTCCTCGGAGCGTGGCAGGTTGAGGATCCCCCCCAGGCCCTGGAAGCTCTGCTCTGTGTACTCGTTGCGGGGGGGCCCACCGTGCAGCCAGTTGCTGTCGTCTGGGCAGGACAGGGAGAGAAGAGAGAGGGGATCAGCAGTGCAGCAACATCCCGGCACCCTGCCCTTCCTACCGTCACCCTCCCAGCAGGGCTCAGCACCCTGTCCCCCTGGCAACCCCAACCCTCCTCCAGCCCAAGGAGAGAGGTGCTGCTGCAGCACTTAGGGATGAATCCGACCTATAAACGGGCCCTCCACAGCTGCCCGCGGCCCTGGTTTGAGGACTCACATGGGCAAGGGGACACCAGTGGGCAGGATGGCTCCTCAGCTACAGCCCAGAGAGGCCAGCACCAGGGGGAAGTGCCTTGGATTGCCTGCAGGGAGACCCCCCCACCCAGCCCCAAACTCCAGAGCATCCTCACCTTTCCTGAGAGGCTGCTTGCGGTTGAAGGTCTGGGGCACCACCAGGAACTGGTTCTCCCCCAGGGGCTCCCAAAACTGGAGGAGGCGGATGGTCCAGACACCGGGGCGCAGGGGCCGATTGAGGGGGGGCTTGTACTGGGTGAACTCTGCCTCAGCATCCACCGTGATGTCGTAGGAAGCGGCAATGACATAGGTAGGGTCGATCCACACCACTGTGGCCGTGAGGTTGGGACCCCGCGACCACTTCTGCATGGCCACCGGCTCATCGAAAGGCCCCATCAAGCCTCCAAAATTGCGGAAGAGCCTTTCCTTGGGGTCCCACTCTGTTCCCACCTGGAGGGACAGGAGGCACAAGCAGTGGGAAGCTGGGCAGAGAGACACTATCAGACTGGGCTTTGTGCTTCACCTCCCCAAACCAGGGAAGGCATAAACTTTGGAGCCCAAAACAACGCACACCCCACCCTCCAGGGCTCTCCTGCCTGCCTGCACCGTACCAGCACAAATCCAGCTGTGCAATGCCTCCTGCAGCTCCAGGCGCTGGGCACCACAGCCTCAGCTCCCCCCTGAAAGACTCCCGTCAAGCCTTTTCCCCACCGATCAGCTCCACGCCCCACACAGAAGCCAAATTCCCAGACAAAGGTTTGTTCTCAGACACAACAGCGGCACTGCGTCCCTCTGTCCCCATAGTGTGCAGGTGGGGGAGAGGAGGAAGGGCAGCGCCATGTGGGAAAGCTGGGGAGGAAAGTGGGCATCGTGAGGGAACCTTTCCCCATTTACCTCAAGGTTTTGCAAGCGGTTTGCCTGCCCTCCATGACCTGCCAGCTTCAGAGCTCCTTGGGGCATCATCCACACCTCCAGGGACTCTGCCTGCCCAGTTGCCGAATTCTGCACTTCCTGCATCACCAGGTAACCCTGGAAACGGTCGTCATAGAAATATAAGTGCACACTGGATGGGAAGCCCCGGGGCTCAAATCTGGAGAGAGACAGACAGACGGAGAGGTTGCACATCTGAGCATCAGCATCCTCCCAGCACGAGATGCAGGCCACCACTCGGAGCCTGGCTCAAGCCCGCAGCAAATACCCCACCTGCAGAGCTTGTCGACCTTTGCTGCCGGAGCAGCCACAGCTTTCCGGAGCCCCAGCCTGGAAAAGGCCGTGTAGAAGGTGAGGATGACGTCGCTGAGGCCGCTGAGCCCATCGACTCGGTCGTAGACATTCTCCCAGTATGCCTTCAGGGCCGGCGTGTTGGGGGGGTAGCTGCCATAGAGGTGCGTGTCCAGGATCTCTAGCACCTCCTGATTCACTGTTGACTCAAACTTGCGGGCGAAGAAGGTGGGTCTGGAGAGTTGCTGGAAGAGCACAGGCATTTCTAACAGTGTTGGCTGCAGCCCCTCTGCCCTCCCGCCTGAGCGGGGCAGCTGGGAGGAAGACAGGCCAGGAAGAAAGGTGCTGGGACCCATCCCACCCCCTTTGAGGGCACAGGCTAAGGAGCAGCAAGGCACAGCCAGCCTCTACGTGGGATCCTCTATGGCAGGATCAGTGGGAGCATACTGTACACTTACCAGTAACGCAGATGGGTTCCCATCTCTCCCACTGCCTCCCACTTTCTGTGCTCAGAGGCAGCCATGTGTCACCTAGCTCTTTTGCTGCAATCTCTATATTCAGATGGGCCCCAACCCTGCAGAGCCGCTGCGGAGCCCTGCACGAGGCCTGGCCACGTGGCACAGCTTGCAGGATTGGGGCCTTGCACTATGTAAGCCCAGGACTGCTCGAAAATCCTGCTAACTTCTCTTTTCAGGGCTGGGTTTATCTCCCTCAAACCTCCCTTGTTCAGTCTACGTCCCTACTCACTGAGAGCATGGGAAACAGGTCGCCGAAGGTGTTTTGTCCTGCCAAAGAGGACAGCACTCTGGAGTGGTTTTACTGAAAAAGGTGTTGCCCCAAGTGATAGGTCTTCAGGGAAAGAGCAGGAAAATGGGACAGAAACTCTGGGAAAAGGAGCAGCATTACAACCAAAAGCCTGGCTGTTGGGCAGAAGAGTCAGCACAATCTCGCTGCCCGAGCGTTTACAGACACGTCTGTGCCGAGCCCCACGGCGGCTGGGGAGCCAATCCTGCTCCTGTCCCTTGCGGGGCTGGGGTGAGGCTCATGCAGGCATGCACAGCAGCTGGCACTGCACCCAGGGCTGTGCCCACAGGGGAGCTCCGAGGAGAGAGAGATGGGGAGGAGGGGAGAGAGGAGGAGAAAGAAGGATCTTTTTCACCTGTAGCCGGAGGAAGTCCTGGGGTTTGAAGTCATTTGGGGAGCACCCGCACCAGTCGACTATGTGTTTATATTGGCACTTACAGCCCAGCTTCCGGTTCCAGTTGGTCACTCGGAGGTTGTTATCGACCAGCGTCTCGCAGGCATGACTGTTCTCCAGGACTGTGTGGAAGAAGGACTGTGCACGGCAGAGAAGGGACAGGAGACCCAGTGGGGATGGAGGACGGATGGTTAAAGGAGACCCCCGACCCCTCACTCACAGAGGAACAGGACAGGCCTCAAAAGCTCCTGAACAGAAACCTATCCCTGTTCCCAGCACAGGGCAACGCGTAAGAGTCGAGGCTGCGCACCCACACCAGTCCTTACGTGGCCCAGAGGGGCGTCTGGACCTAAAGCTGGGCTGGTTATAAACATGACCCTTGGTCTGTCTGCTCCTCTCTCGTCTTTTTCATACCCAGGTTTGGGCAAAAGGGAGGCACAAAGCTGCCTGCACAAAGCAGTGCCCCCCGCAGCTGCCCAGGGTGAGGATGAAGTGGGACAGAGATGCGAAGTACAGCGGGAAGAAAACCCAGCCCATGCCCCGCAGCCAGCACCCACCTCGGCTGGCAGGAGCGTGTAGGTGTAGAACTGGCGCAGCTGGGACACCAGCTGGTCGTCGGCGTAGACCACGTATTCCACGAAGCTGCGCGTCAGCGAGAACCAGTCGGAGCCCCCATCTACCACGATGCCCTCGGGGATGTGGCGCTCGCCCAGCCGCCACATGTGGGAGTCACACTCGTGGAACAGGCGGTCCAGGCCCTGCTTCTTGATAAACCTGGGCACGGAGACAAAGATGAGGGGTTAGGGGCGTCACCCACTTTTCTGGGTGCAGCTACATCCAGAACATCCCCCCTGCCCCAACTGTTTCACTTCTTTTCTGAAATCCCTCCTTTTTCTGTTTCTGCAGCTCAGCTCTGCCTCTAGCTGGGATTACCTGGCATTGTCTCGGCCATGAGACTTCAGGAAGTTCTTATCTCGGTATTTGGACAGGAACATCACCAGCTCCTCATTGGTCCTGAGGTGCAAATTAGAAAGCATTAACAGCCCCCGGGGTAAAGCAGCCCAGTAAACATTCACTCTGCAAGAGCCACCAGACAAAAAAAGCCTAAGGCTTCTTGGTAGGTGCTGACTCAAACCCTGGTCCCATCACTGGGGAGAGACAGATGTGGCCCCTCTGCTGTCTGGCGCCTCACATGTGCGTCCCCTGCAACATCCAGACCGCAGGAAAAAACAGCCTCCGAGGTACTGGCTGGGCTCCTCTGCAGAGAAGGGACCAGCCTGGCCCTGGAGCATCACCACCAGCACGTGGATGCAATCTCCAACCCCATCTTCCCTCAGTTCCCTGCTCCTCCCTGCCCCTCCCAAGGCTGCTGCAGCATCACACAGCCCAAACACCTCCATCATCCTTCCCTGCTGCAGCAAGGTCCTCACCTCGTGGGGTAGTCGGTGGCGCTCAGGTTGATGAAAAAGTCCCAGGGCCACTCGGCCAGTTCCAGCAGGTCCTTCATGCTACGCAGGTACATCTTCAGCAGGCTGGCACCTCCCCAGATGGTCACCATGCGCCAGGGCGTCACACGGATGTTGGGGTAGTGCCGGGCCAGCTCCACTGCCTCGCGATGGAGGTAGTTGGAGCGCTGCCAGGGAACACAGCTCACGGTCAGCAGGGAGCTCATCTTCCCGAGGCCTCCTTGCTGCCAGCCCAGGGTCAGCCCTTATGGCAGCCTCTGCAGAGAGGAGAGCTGCAAGACAAGACTGCTCTGGGCAGGAGGGATAAATCCTGCTTCCCTGGGGTTGCAGAAATAGGAATGGGAGGGTCACAGCTCCACCGTCTGAGGACAAGCCCTACCCAGCCACTTCCTCTGGGCACAGCGAATGCTGTGCCTCCACTCACGCCCCAGCTCTGCGCCCTGTCCCGGTGACCAATCCGGGCACTGTTAGCATCTCCCTTCCGCTCGTCCCTCCTGCATACCTTGTCCACGTGGATGTAGAAGAAGTGCTGCTGGTGGTACACAGCTTTGATGAGCCGCTTCAGCTGGCGAATGGCCCTGCCGTGCACGACCAGCATGTAGGCGATGCGCACAGGCTGGCTGGGGGGTGCCTGCTGCAGTCGGCTCTCGTCCCACTGGATGACAGGGCTGACCTTGCCTGCGTGGGGAGGGAGAGGGCTGTCAGCTGCCCCTGGCCTTGGCACCCACCGCTCCACCACCGAGAGCTCCTGATAAACCAGGGACACCTGAGCAAGGGGGAAGACAGCAGGGAAGAGCTCGGCCTCGGGCAAACCTCATCAGGCTGCAGTGCCAGGGCATGGTGGCACATGCAGCCCCTAGTGTTAAATTGACAGGGCTGCGTTGGGAAAAGGCGGGGCTGCCCTTCTCTGATCCCTCGAAACAGAAGATAGAACTAGGCCTGGCTCTGGCCTCTGCAGGCACCACCGGTTGAGATGAACAGCCCAGCTGGCACAGCTTTGATTGGATTACAGAGGCAGCAGTAATCTGGGAATCAGTGACAGATTGAGGCTGCTTTTTGCCAGGTGGGACAGTCTGGTGACATAAGGAAGGTGGCCCACAGGCCTGGCTGGGACCTTCCCAATGCCCAGGGGTGACCGGGAGCACCCCAGCAGCACTCACCCGAGAGCTGGCAGTGGCGAGGCACAGACTGGGGCATGAGGCTGCCGGCCCGGTGCAGACACACCACGTTGGCGATCTCCTGTTGGCACTGCTTGCTGCTGGCCCGGGCCAGCGCCGAGAGGGCGTCTTTGCCCGTGATTTCGCACTTGGGGGTGAAGCTGTTCTCGGTGGGCTGGGGAGCCCCCTCCACGCTGCCTGTGTCGCCCTGCTGGAAGACGGCCAGCTGGGCCTCCCCGCGCGGCTCCGTCAGGTTCCTCTGGCTGGAGGAGTCTGGTGCGGCTGGCAGCCTCCGTCCCGGTTTGTGTCTCACCGTGACGGCTCTCACCACCTTGGACACCAGCGCCCCAGGGCTGTCCAGCCGTCCCCGCCATCGGCCATGCTTCCGGCTGGCGCTGCCCCGGCGCCCGGCAGAGCTGTCCGAGTCCTTGGAGCCATCGCTGTTCTCGGGCAACCTGGCTTTTTTCTGCCGCTCCTGTGCCAGTTCCAGGTGGATGCAGAAGAGAGGAGAGACAGCATTAACTTGGGCCTGCTTTCTCCTGGCTCTGCCAACTCCCCAGAGCATCCTTGTTCCCAGAGCTCGATGCTCCCAGTCCCCATGTTGCTCAGTGCTACAAAACGGCAGGCTCTCCGGGCGCAGCCACTGTGCAGCAAAGGACGTTACACTGCCCCTCTGCACTTAAGACCCCACAGCACCTCCCTGCATGGTCCTATGCCCCCCTCATGGGGACAGCCCCCTGTATGCCAGCAAGGGAGACCCCAATTTGCAGGCCCCATCATCACAGCACCCCAGACGTACAAAGAGGCTCTTGCTCTCTGCTGCCGGGCTCGCCACAAGACTAACTGGCCAAGCTTGGTTGTGTCTGCACCAGCCACCCTGTGGGGTCCTGCATGGGCAGGGGCACCCCTGGCCAGCCAGGATGAGCATAGGGCTGCTGTGGCTGGCAGTGATTATTTCACTGGGAGGCAAATGCACCAGCCCCTCCCTGCCACGATCACGCTGTGAGCCCAAGCCCAGCACACCTGTCTGGGAGCCTGGGTCCCAAGCGGCTGCAGCTGCACTACCTGTGGCTAAAAGCACTGGAGAGGCATTGAATGAGGTCCTGCAGAGGCTCCCTTCCCTGGGCCCCGGCTCCCCACACTGGGCTGGAGCCGTCACTGTGATCGTCAGCTTCTCTAGAAATCCCTTTAACAAACCCTCCTGCCGAGCCAAGCGGATGTGTAAAGGGAGCAGTTAATTACACTTTGTTACCTCTGCCAGGCTGATGAGAGAAACGAGTCAGCCTTGGGGAGAGCAAAGAGTTGGGAAGTTTGGATGCCTGAGAGAGCCACGCTCGTGGGAAAGCACTTTTGCAGCGAGTCGTGCCCGTAGGGCCAGGGCTGTACACCCCGGCCCACCATAGGCACTCCCGGCTGACAGGCAGGCAGTGAAGCAGCTGCCTGCTCCAGCCAGGCCTCCCAGGGCTGTCTCACAACGCCCTCAAAACCCTGCCTGCCCAGCTGCCGCGCTGGGCACTGTGGGAGGCAGCGAGCGCATTGGGGGCTATTCCTCGGCAGCAGCACCGCCTGAGGATGGGCAAATGCCTCACAAGGACAGCGGGACCGAATCAGCCCCCTGCACAAGCCCCGCTGTGGGCACAGCTGCTGAGAAGGTCACAGCCAGGAGAAACCATGCTGCACAAAGGCTGGAAAGCATCAGGCAGGATCTGCCCACTGTGGTGCCCCTGAACTACCCGTGTCGCGGTGGCACAGCCTGCAAACCATGGCTATCCAGGAAGGGACCAAGCCACTGCTGAACTTCGGCGAGGATCAGCTGAGTCCCCTTCTGCCCAGACAGGCGTCACAGGCAGCCCGAGACAGGCGGCGAACCCTTCATTAGTCACCACACAGGACCATCTGTTCGAGTGGCATAAACCTGTTTTCTCCACCAAGCATCACAGGAGAGGGGAGTCAGGAGGCGACAAGCGAGGAGCAAGTCTCTTCCGCGGGCTAGCCCTGTTCTTGCAGGAAGAGGCCCACCTGCCCCACTCGCACCCTCTGCTCCGCAACGCGCCTGGCTCCAGGGACAGCCCCCGTGCGATGCCCAGCCTCGGTTACATTCCCGCTTGTCCCCCTGGAAGGAGCCCAGTTCCCAGCTCGCAAGCATGCCCGGTTGCCGTCCCCAGTAGGGAAGTTGTTAGAAGCATCGCCAGCCTTTCCGGAGCTGCCAGTTAACGAATTCAATGGCTTCTAATTACTGCACCACAGTGGAGCGATCCCTCCACCCCAGCCAGGCAGGGAACAACTCCGGACACGTTGCTCTGCTGTATTTAAGCCTCATGCACAGGACTTTTGGTAAGGCTCCCCATCCCCCTCCTCCTGACACACGCAGATGACTCCAGGTGCCAAGCAGAGGTCACTTCTCCTGTCCTGCCTCCCCTGATGTGACACTGCGGTCCCCACCGTGCCACGGAGCCGCGGGTCAGGTATCTACCTGCACCCTATCCCCAGCACAGGTCTGACTGCACCGACATCTCCAAGCTCTGCCACTGCAAGCAGCGGAGCTAACAGCATCTGGTGTCCTGCAGGACTCCCCCTCTGGTTGACTGACTCTAGTGCCTGCCACATACAAGCACTCATCAGGCAAAATTGGCACCAAAACATTCCACAGTCACCGGAGGAATCTGGATGTTTGATTGCCAATTGCAGCAGCAGACCCTTAAACCTCACAATTAAAATGTCTGGAGACAGCCCCCTAAAAACAAGCTCTTTGTGGGGGAAAAATAAAAAAACCAAGGAATCTCAGAAAAGCTGGAAGAAAAGATGTTTCGCAGGAAGCTTCTCTGGCAGCTGCAGCACCAACACAGGCCCCAGCGAGGTGCTGCCTCCCGCCTGGAAGGAAGAAGATAGGAGACAAAGTGGGGGAAGAGATGTGACTGGGCTAAAACACTTCTCTCAAGTGACTGATCCTCATCTCCACTTCGCGGAGGACACTACGCCATTTGCATTTTCCGGGTGCCAGCTCCACTGTGGACGAAGCGCTCCAGGAAGCTCCTGCACTCAGTCAGGAGCCATCAGTGTCACCACGATGGAGGAAGGATCGCTCTGGTCCCTCAGGCTCCCACCTTTGCGTGCCGACAGGCTCACGCTGTCTGCAGCAGGTATGCTGTCGGCAAAGGGCTAGGTATCAACGGCAACTTCCTCTCTCATCGGTCAGTCTGGACGGGGATCATGGTGCTTGATCCTGGTGGAACACGATAATTTGGCTTCCTGGAGGTAGGAAACTCAGTGTTGACCTGGGTGGATGGTGACAGATCCAACCTCTGCTGGCCTGCACGCCACAGAGCATCTGCTTGGTGAATAAAGGGAGCCTGCAGGACCCCGACACAGGGCTCGCAAAGAGAAGTGACACAATCCAAGCGGCACGGCCTTCTCAGGGAGGGCTGGGCTGGTGGCTCTGACGTGCCTGAAGCCCGACACAGGGCAGCGAGCAGTCGGTGCTGCTGATGCAAGATGGGTTTACAACCTGCTCCGGTGAAGGGCAAAGATCCTCCCTCAGCCTCTACTCAGCTCGTACCAGGGAACCCCTGGGGATGGAGCCTTCCAAGCAGGGGAAGCTCTTCCGTCCCCTGTGAAGGGAAAAGAAGGAAACCAGCAGGATTTGAAGAACTGAGAAGGACAGAGAAAGAGGCTGCTATCGCTGGAGATCAGAGCAGCCCTTCTGGGAACATCCAGGCAGCTGCCAGCCTGGGGCACAGGTGCCCCAACTGAAGGCACTGGTCCGCAGCAGAAGGCAAGCTCACCCCACTCGACGCTCCACGGCATTTACAGGACTCGAGCCTCATTTCTGCTCTATAGAGCAACTCACAGCCCGTTCGTGGGGGGGATGAGCCAGGTTAGAGCTGTGTCCGTTAGTGGGAAGGAGCCATTTACTCTGGCAATTAAGAGATCCCAAGGTTCCCCAAATCACTCCATGCCTGCAAGGTCACGTTCTCCTGGGAGGGTTCCTCCAGCTTTACCAGAAATGCCCCAGGAGAACGGCAGCTCTTCCAGATCTGGCCAAAATCAGAAGCTGCGGGAGGGCACAGAAACCAAGAGCTTTGCCATTTTGTAAAAAATAAAGATTAATTGGACTCTTTCCAGCTTGCTAATGGGTTTGGGCTGTCCATAACATTCAGGATGGTTCTTGCCTTCTCTGAAGAGGCTTATCCGTTCCCAAGCCCTGGCATCAGGGCTGCTGGTGGCGGTACCTCTCCAGGTAAAGGGGACTCATGGCCAAAACTGTCAGCTGCCCAGCTCAGTTTTGGGAAGAGACCTGGGGAAACCAGGCAAGGACCGAGGCTGCGCAGGATAAGGGCAGAGGAAAGCAGATGAGCGGTGTGGGATGATGCAGAGAGGGAAGGAGAAGCTGGGACAGGTGAATTGATTCGATCAAGGTCACAGGAAAAGGGAAGGGGCAGTCAGGCACTCCTGGCTGCCAGTTCAGTCTGCTCTCACACTCCCAGTGCCTCGGGATCGTGGGCAACTTCGTGTCCCCTCTCCTTGCTGCATTTATTTCCTGGGTCTGTTTTGGTAGTGGGCATACAGCAGTACGTGGGGGTGTTCATGGCCATTCCCAGTGTCACAGGAGGAGGCCTGGGGCTGGGAATCAATCCACTGAGTGAGTGGTTGCCTTAGAGACCTTCCCCCCTGCAAGGGGCTGCCCCATTCCCCTTCTCATTTCTTTGCTCTCAAGGAAAACTTTCTAGTCCTATGAAAAGACCTGCTGACCACAGAGCCACCCTCCACAACAGGGAGGCACCCCATGATGGGGAGGGGAAGCTCTCACCCCTCCAGAGATCCTCCTCATAGCCACTGGCTTTGCTCTGCCACAGCTACCACGCTCATCCCACGCCTGCTCCCACACAGCTCCCAGCTCTTGCCACACACTGTCCCTGTCAAACCCGGCTTCGCCATTACTCTGGGGCTTGTCAGCAGTCCACGGAGAGTCTCTACAGCCCCTGAAGCATGAAGGTCCTGCCCAAGATGAGGGGCTCCGGTGCCACACAGACGTTGGCCAAGAAAGCCCATCCAGGGACTCTCAGCCCTTCCCCGATGCTGTTGGGGAAACCAGCTTCAGCCACTGGTCCACCCAGATGCAGCTCACAACAGAAAAATAAATTCAAATAAGCAACCCAGAGGTCAAGAGCTTTATTTGAAGGTGGCAGCAGCGTTCTCCAGAGGCCTGGGTCCTCCTCGACACCTGCTCCGTGTCTGACCTTGGGCAAACACCTTTGCCAGCCTGTGCCTCAGTTTCCCCACATGTAAAAAAGAGGTGATGCCTTTTGCCTTAGCAGAGTGCTCTGGCATAAAGACAACGGATGACTGCAAAAGGTCCTTGTGCCCTCGCACTTCACAGGGACATCCCTGACCAGACCAGCCAAACAGAAGCCACCACAAACTTCCTTAGCTGCTGTGCATGCTCTCCCCAGCCCTCTGAATTACCGTGTGTTTTCCTATTCCTCTGGCTCAGGTATCACCAGTCCCAGCTTCCCACAATGTCTCCTAAACCACAGAGAAGCGCGAGACCCCCAGCGAGCTTCCCACGCCCCCCCACTCCACGCCAGACCCCAACAGTCAGCCCGTGGGCCACAAGGTCCCCTTCTCGGGTGCCGCAACCCCACCGTGCCGCAGCAGGAGCCCCCTCACAGGCCACGGCCTGCTGCCTGCCCCGCAGCCACCGCCCCCCCAGCAGCCTGGGCCCTCTGGGACCCCCCACTCCCACCCCAGGGACCCAGG
>VZTL01064042.1:2042-20594 GCA_013400535.1 Scopus umbretta
TATTGTCAAATTTGAAGTGGGTGAAGAGTAAAGCTATTTCACCAGTGCTGCTAGATTTGAGCACTTAACTTAGATAGAAATTTGTAAATTTTGAGCTTTTGATTATATGTCAACATTTGTAGAGGGCTAGAACCAAAAGGTGATGCCTTTGCTCTTTAAGGGAATTTCCTGTCACTTTTTGCCATGTATTTTCTCCACATAAGGCCAGTTCCCTCATTTAAGGTGAATAGTGATCAGTTCAGGAAAAAGATATTTAGAAGTAACCATGAGCGACAGCCACCTGCAATGTTGCTGATGAAACCTGAATAAACCTGGTCTGAATCAGTAGACATTACCGGTCTCACTTTTAAGAAATCATTTGACTTGAACTACACCCACCTACTGGTGGAGTTATCATGGTACTGTAGCACCAACAGTATCTGAAGCAATAAGGTTGTCTAAAAGTCTCAAACTTTAGATGCAGCATCCTCCTGCATGTAATCACTGTCTAGCAGAGCTGATGACAAAAAGCCAACATGCTTGTATAGTTCTGGCATGGAGTTAACATCTACCAAACAGAGAGGGATGTGGACAGAGCTAGTGTTGCAGGATGTCTTCAAAAGCAAAACATAAGTATTTTTTCAGTTCTGAACAAATTATTGTGTGGTGTAATATTGCCATTGCATTTAAATTGTTGGGCCTGAAACCTCTGGATATAAGTGCTGTGGATTTCATCTGCTTGTAGATAGATTCCTTCTTCCCTTTCCTGGAACCAAATTACAGCAATGGCAGAGAGAGATACTCTTGTGATTTATATCACAGCTGCCACCACGGTATGTGATCACTTGTGGTAAGAGACATGGATGCCAGTAATCTAAGAGTTACTTAGATTCCAAATCCTGTAATGTGTTGGCAGAAATCTTATGACTCCATTAAGTCATGTTATACTGTATGGAAAATAGACATATCAATCATCTTTGGTTACATATTTAGAACTCATGTGATATTTAAAAGAACAATGAACTTTAAGATATAAAAATAGTATACTCAATTAATCTATTCTGCTCTCTAACAGACTTAGTTTGAGTTACATGGCAAGTGAAATTGTCCCCGTGATTTAAATCCACAGCAGGGAGTACTAAAATTAACATAGTACTGAAGGCTGTGTGAGAATAATGTGCACACATGAAGGAGCTGTGTTCTACCCCAGAGCTTTGTGCAGCCTACCAGAAACAAAGACAGAGTAAGGGAGTGTTGGGTCATGCCGTGTGAAAAGGACTCGTGTCTTTCTCACCAAGTGGGTATCCGCGATTGGAGTTTTGAAGCCCATGAGCTGAACTTGTTATCGCAGTTAAGAAAATCAAGGCAGTTAGGCAAGTAGAAGGGGATAGACTGCATCGGGATCCACAGAGAACTGTGATAAATGCAGGATTTTGGAATACATGGCTACACAGTGAGCAGAATGGATGATACAGAGGAGAAAAATGGCAATGGCTTTTCTCTGGTAATGTTTTACCTCTAGTAAAAGGGAAAAAAATTTAAAAAGGGGGGCCAGAATGAAGTAGGAAGTGCCAAACTGGATCAGACACATGGACTGGCTAGTACATATCCAGTCTCCAGCTGCAGTCCGGGCCAGATGCCTGCAAGGAATGTGTACTAAGCCTGCAGAAGGCAGATGTTGGGTAATCTGTTCTCAGTGAATGTGTCATCCTAAATCATAACAGTTACAGATTGGGCTAAACCCTGAAACTTGAAGTCTTACATCCCTTTTACAAAGGTTTTGTTAGTATTATTTGTGATCATTCTGGATATTCCTGTCATTTGTGCAAATCTTACTAATTTCTTGGCCCCGATGACATCTTGTGGTGAGGGGTTCCATAGCCTGGTGCCAGAATTTCAGCCTTTCCTTGGTTTTGAATTTCTTGCCTTTCCACTTATCTAAGTTTTTCTGTTTCTAGTTGTTTTGCATAAGTGTACATAGTTCAAGGCTTATTCTTGGTTTCCACCTTTGCATGTGCCCCAGAACTAGATACTGAACCTCTTTAATAATGAAAGGTTTCATGGGATGGACTAACTGTCCCTACCCATCTACAAAGTCATAAGGTCATACAGTTACATGTCTGCCTGTGCAGTTGATGTCATTGCAAACTTAATCTATTTAATCTATTAATCTATTTCTGACAACTAGGATGTGAAAGGCTTGAGTTCAACTCTTTCTTCGGACAAGAAACAAGAATTTTACTTTATCCTGTGGCATTTATCTGGACTGTGTCATATCTCTAAGGGTGGGCATAGTTCCCGTGTACAGTGATCCCAGACCTTCCTGTTTCACTTTGCACAAAAGAATGAAGAATTCAGATGGTCCAGAAGAGGAAAATTAAGTCAGTTATCTCAATGTATTGCCCAAAGACATTTTAATACTAGGGGAAGAAAAACCAAAACCAAAACCAAAATGAAAAGGCATACCTCAGGAGCCCAACTTTCTCTTCCTGTTTCTGGAGACCTTGTAGTTTGCATGCAAAGATGCAAACAGAAGTGCTTAGCCTGGGAAAGACTAAGGTGTGATCTAATTGCAGGCTTTCACTACCAAAGAAGATTCCTAGGGGTGACAGACCCAGGCTTTTCTCAGAGGAGATCACCACATGCAGCAAAGGAAATACCCAGTGGATAGAAGACTCTTTTTTTTTCACTTGGAGAGTGGTTATACATGGAAGCAGGTTGTGCAGATCGCCTTCCTCAGAGATTTTCAGAACTCAGCTGAAAAAGGCCCTGAACAACTAGATCTAATTTTGAAGCCAAACTTGCTCTGAGCAGGAGGTTGGACCAGATTACCTACAGAAGTCCCCTTCCAACCTGACCTGTTATATAAATTTATGATACTTTATGATTCATACCTGGGATTAAGCTACCTGAAATTTGTCCAAGGTCCAAAATGCTATTTAGGATTAAGCTCTTTAGAGGCAAAATTCAGGTCTTTAGCTTCAAAATCAAACTTCTTCTCCACAGAATTAAATGTTTCAGAAGAAAAAAAAAAAAGAAAAAGCATTGTATTTAGGAAGATTTTGTCCTTCCACATAAATTGTCTAAGGCTAATTAAATTCTGTATTTGATCTTCAGTGTCTACTCAGTGATGAACCTGCTGCCATGATATTCTGACAGTTATTTGGATTTATGACTACAAGGAAACTTAAAGCTGAGGAGAGATCAAACCAAACTAAGTAAAGCAAAAATAAACAACATTGTATTTTGACTATAAGTTTAAAGTATCAGAAGAAAGAGCTCAGATCTGTTGTGTTTTGTTACTCCAGCAAGTGCTGATCTGAAGCAATAATTTTATAATTATACTTATATTTCCTCTGCTTTTGATCAGAAAAGAGTGTTTTGGCACTGATTAAAACCTCCTTCCTGGTAATTAAGGGAGAAAAAAGGTTTGAGGGTTTGGGGGTTTTTTTTGCACAAAATCAAGTTGAGAATCCCCAAAATTATCTACACCAGACAATGTAGCATGCTCAAAGGCCAGCACTCAATGAAGTGTGTGCACCCACACAACACCGCTCAGAGGTGCTAAGGGCGTGTTAGATTTACATATAGAGAATGCATCCATAGTGCCCATCTGCTTCGAGTCTTCTCAGAAGGGATGAACAGTGATGCTGATTGTGGAGCAGATTTGGGTAAGGGCATCCTCAGCACCTCTGTTTTATGCACCTTTGACTCACTGACCATACCTCTTAGTTTTAAGGTGGTCGTTAATCTGCAAAACATGATGGCATGGGGACATCTCATTCCGTTGTTCACTGGTGAAACAAGTTCAGGTCACTACATCCCCTGGAGATTTGGTGAAAAGCATTGCAGAGAGCAACATTGGTGATGAATGGATAGAGAGTTGGTGTAATTAGATCTGACATATGTTGGTATAAATCAAAACTGACAGAAGTCCCAGAATTATTTTAGAAAGCTCTGTGGAGTCTGGAATGTCCAAGTCTTTTAAGCAAAACATAAAACCAAAATCCTGACCTTTCTTGTCTTTAATAATCCTACAACCATATTTTAAATAACTGAGCTGAGCATGTGAGGACTGAGGGCAAAGCATTTCTTGACCAAGGAAAGCAGGATATACATTAAAAAGAGTGGGTAGATTGAGGTTTTCCCTCTCCTAAAGATGCAATATAAAGCTTTCATCGAAAAAGTGACTTTCATTATTAGGGGTATAAAAGCTGGCACCTGGATTTATTTCTATGCTCCCAGCAATAAGATAAGAGGATGCTGATCAGATCTTTCAAAAATATCCCAAAAAATAACAAAAAAAAACAAAAAGGGAAAAATACTCTAGCCCCTTCCAGTATTTTTATCTCAAAAAGATGGAAAATCAGGAGGCCCTATGGAATCTGCTAGGGACTTAGCTGATAGTGCTGGTTCTCCATGAAAGCTGCCCAGATTCTGTGCTGAAAACTGGGTGAATAAAATTCATAGGCAGGCAAGCTGTCTGGAAGTTGGATCATGACCTTTTTCCTGCCCTGCTTTCCCCACAGTTTTGATTGGAAATAGGATTATACAATGCTTCCTACTCTGAAGGGAAGGTTGGATTACGTGACCTCCAGAGGTCCCTTCCACAAAATTACTGCAAGATTCCAACGATTCCCTCCTAAACAGTTGTGCAATAGCAAGAAGCATCCATCATTCTTGGCCATAATTCAGTTTATATTTTTTTTTTCCTAGCAAAAATTGAACTAAAGAATGATACAATTTTGCAATTAAAATAAGAAACTTTAATTAAATTGTGTTCTCTCCTTTCTCCTGAGACCACACAATCTTTCAGTTACCACTGACAATATTTCACACTGATACACCACAGGGATTTATTCTTAGAATTTTTTGTTTTTCTAGTTTTAAATGTTCCATGAGAAGAAAGGATTGGCTTCAAAGTGAGATTTCTGTTTGCTAAACTTTTAATCTACTAAGATTTCCAAGCACTTATTAGCTACAAGAGATGAAAACAGGAAGGCCTAATGGCAAGAATTATAAAATCAACTGACAATTGACCTGCAGAATATTAGTAGTCCATAAATCAAAAGTATTTCATCAGGTTGTATATGCCTGCCTTTAATCACTTCACCTATTTCCCTGTGATGACCAGAAAAGCTACAGTATCTTCTCGGTTTTAATAATATTTTTGCTGACAAAACAAGGCAGTGGTTTACAAACATTGTCTCTCTCCACTGGAGTCATGAAGACCCATCCTGCCACTCTCCTCTAACAAACCGATCTTCCTGAGTTGGCAAGAGCTGAATATTTTTTACCCAGCCTGCATGTGTAACTGCCTTACAAAGTACTCAGGATTGGGTATCAGTCAAAACAAGCATATGTGAAAATTTACCATTTTAGCAGATGGAGTCAGAACAGCTCACTTGCATACAGTAAAAGCCTTAATATTTCCACAGCTGGCAAGTTTCCTGTGGTCTAAAGGATTGGAGCTTTTGCTTTTTGAGACAGAAGAACTAAATCAAGCTTTAATGCAGAAAATATTTTGTGTTTAATATCTCAAGATGCTTTAGAGATCTTCCCCCCCAGAAGATAAAACCAAAAAGTTAGGCTGTTTGGGAGGAAAAGTGTATATTTCTTCCTCTGCCCCATGCACCCTGAAGTGAAAGCAGTGATATGGTAAAAGCTCAGTTTTGCCTTCTGTGCCTTTTTCACTATCAGGCTGTTCTTGATGCTGCTCTTTGTCCAGAGATCTCACCTCTTGCCTCTCCTGACCAATATAATTGTGTCAACAGAAGTCTGCAGTACAGAGGAGACCGACTTCTGAATTTTATTGCGTTGCTTCTGTGAAGTCCAGTGTAACAAGAGAGTGTGTTATGAAACCAGCCATTAATATTACACAGTTATGAGTCATATAATACACACTGATTTTGTCAAGAGCAAAAACGCTTTCTTGGAAACACTTTCTGTTGGAAAGTTAACTATTTCTGATAGGACATTCTTAAACTAGAATTGTCTTGTCCACAACAAAATCAAAATCCTGTTATAACACCATGTAAATTGAAGTGTGTTTGTTCACACATTTCTTGAGGGTCAGAACATTTTGAACCAAAAGAAACTTTGTCAGAGCTGAAAACTGTTATGAGGCTGCACTAGTTTCAAAGGACATTTCAAAGGAAGGGTTAATGTTTCTCCCACTCTGCATGGCTTGGTGGTATAGGCACATGGGGTTGGCAACTGTGGGCTTTTGAGCAGAGGTGGATGAAGGATGGAGAAATCCTGTTCAGAATCAGGCAAAACAAAGTACTAAAAATTTGCCCCACATCTGTGTTTTAGCTACAGGGTACCACCTCTCCTTCAACTATAAGGTTCAGCTTTCCTTCAGAAAGTGGATGTTGCCACCTCTATGCTGAAGAAGTCAAATGTCATGTCGTCTTCCCAACGGGATCTCCCTTTGAAGCAGACAAATACTGAAATTGAGAAAGTTACCTTGAAATGGATCTGTCACTATCCAGTCCCCTCTTTGAGTACAACCTGCTCTTTAACCACAGAGGTGGTCTAGGAGTCTTGGGTTCTGGTCTCAACTGTTACCACAACAGTGTTTTGCCTGCTACAAAAAAAGTGAAATCATGTTTCCCCAACATTTGTGACAGTTAGGTGTTGTTTAGTGAGCATTTTGACACTTCCAGCTACATGTTTTATTATTCAAAAGCAGTATTTCAAAGCAAAATTACTTTCATTTGTCCATCTTTCCTGTTTTCTACAGGCTGCTGTTGTGCTGCTGTTATGCCCTGTAAAACCTCTGTTCATACCGCTTTCCAGCTAAATAAAAAAGATTTGTCCCACGGACTGTATGTTGAAATTGCAGCTGTAAGATTGCTTGACTAAAGTGTAGCCATATTCAGGCAAATGACCAGATTTCACAGATGCTATCCATGTATATGCTCACAGTCTCGATATGGTGGTTAATTCTTCTTAAATATAGTAACCAGAGAAACCCCCACATAGATTTTTGTGTTTGCTTTATACAGTCCTGAATTATTTAGTCTAACACACCAAGTACTTTACACCAGCTACGCAAGTAGACAGTTTTGGCCATCTACATAGATAGCAGCTTGTGAAAACTTTGGAAATATTAATCACTTCTCTCTACAGCAACCCAGCTGACACACTTACTGGCACTCATGACGTGAAGATTCAAGGCTCCCAATGGACTTTGCTTCTTTACTATCCCAGCCATCTGAACTAGAGCAACTGCATGGTCCCAGCTGTGTAGTGAAGATGCTGCCTTTCATCCCCAATCACATGGATGTAAATGGGCCAAGCATGCAGATCTGCTGTGTCACATGCCTGCTTCATTTTCAATACTCATACTATACGCAGTTTTGCCACTGTTTTCCATTTAATTGGTGGACATTAAAAACAAAACCACAAAATCAAATTGATTTTAAATTTGTTCTTAGCAAAAGGAGGCTGAAATAAAAAAAAACTGAAGAGCTGAGTCCTTGCTGAATACAGTCCCTGTTGAACCAGGACCACCTGCCTTCATCCTAGATTCACTCTGGCTACTCTTGCTTTCCTACCACCTCTAGCTACTAGTGTTAGCTATCAGACACCTTCTTAAATTTCCACAGATCTCCTGTTCTTTTCTTTAAAGGAAACACCCATTGATGCAGACAGCATTTTTCCCTCTGGCTAGATAACACAGGACACAATGGTGAACCTCCAGAGAGTGCTGGGCTTGACAGGGAGCTGGTTCCTGGTACAATATTTTAACAGACAAACATGAAAGGAAAACAACAAGGGCAGTTACCCTGTGTAATGAAAGCTCAATGATTTAAAAAGCAGCAGTGTGTGAGAGAGGGAAGGAAAGGAGGTTCGGGGATGGGATGGCAGATTTCATTTGCCAGACCAGGGGTAACCAAAAATTATCCTGATCCAATAGACCATATGAAAAGATATTACCAGGGTATGAAAAAATTCTTTCAGGGGGACAGAATGGGTTTTTTTTCTGCCCTTTCTCTAAAGCCCTGTTATTTTGCTGTTCTTTGCTTGCATCTGTTAAATGCTGGAATGTCTGCAGGGACGTTTCGAAAAGCTGCACAATGTCAATTAAATTTGCCGAGCAGTATATCTTTTTGGAGTACGTGTGACCTTTTCTGTTTGTCATTTCCTGGGCATCACACCAAGTGATCCTCTTAGGATGCTGGCTTTGTGGAGCAGGCCCACAGCAGCAGGACTGCAGGAACTGCAGGTTTCTGGGACCGCTGCCAACCTCTGGATAATTGCCATCAGCAGGAAAGAGCTAGAAAAGCTTGGCTGAGTCCATCTTTTACAGATAGATTGACCCCTTTCTGCCACTGCAGAATCACAGTCAGAGAGAAACACATATCCAAAAAGAGAGAGAAGGGAGGGGAGGAGGGGAAGAAAGGAATGATTACAGCAGGAAGGCTACATCTGATCCGAACAGGGGAGATTTGGAGGTTACGCTCGCTGCTTCGCCATCGCTAATATTTTTAACATCTCCTGTTTTAAGACAGATGAATCTGAGAACGAAGCTTAAACGCTGAGCTCCGTTACAATGAAACTGCTGCTTCTGTGAGAGCAGAGTCAGTGCTCGGAGGGAAGGGTAGGAAGGGTGGGAATTCAATACCTTCATGCAATACATCTGCTGGGAAATAACGATTCGAACATATATGCAGCAGGCAAAAGAGAGAGAATGAATGCATGCCGAAAGCCACTGCAGGTGCTCGGAAAAGAGATGGGGGACAGCAAAAGGAAAGATAAAGGAGACTGCAAGGCCACAGTTCAGTAGCTAAGCTGAGATGCTTTGAAAAACAGTAAGAGCCACAATTGCACCTCGTGAAAGCTGGGAGTGGAAAGCAGTGCCCTTAATTTCCCTATGTCCAGCAAGTGGTTAACTGGGGTAAGTGGTGATGATGTGGTCAGGCAGTGATTGCAGCAACGAAGACTTCAGATGCGTCGCCGCCTCCGTGTGTTCTCCCACCTCGGTGCCACATGCTGGGTTCAATGTCAGTGCCACTAGCGAATATCAGCAGTGACCGCGGTACAGGTGCCCACAAGCTCAGTGTGGGAATTTCCAGACAAGTGCTGGGATACCCACCCCATGCCCAAGCCTCCTGCCCTGGTCTATCTCAGTAGAGCTGGGACAGGCATTGGTCAAAATCTGGCTGAAATATCAAGCCTGCCTTAGGCAATCCCAAACCATGAGATCCGAGTCCAGTTCTAACTCCAGTAGGGAACAGAAAGAGGCAAGTGGGTTAAAGATGTAAGCAGCTGAGCCTGCACTGCAGTTGTGTGCCCTGCCAGGTAGGGGCACTTCAGTTCTGTATCCTTTCTCCTCACCTGCAGGAAGATCCTTCCATCACTCACTGAAGTTCAGTTGTCATGTAGGAAAGAGCAAATCTGAGCCACAAAACTGTATAAAACGTGTGTAAGCTCTGAAAATCATGATCTCTATGGAAAATAAACCTTCTGGGACAGAATCTCTCTGCTGTATGTTTAGGTCAGTACCATCTCTATCAACATTAAGATGTTTGATGCTATAAAGGACATAACATTCAAATTCATTCATGAGCAATGCTTCTTTTTCTCTTTCCTCACCCCTGATCTATCTCTCAGTTGCCAACATAAATAATACTTGGGTTACAGTAATGTCCTGTGGCTCCAGACTCGGGGAGCTTCAATGCATAAGGTGCTGAGCAAACATGTATGGAGGCATAATCCTGTCAAATGTTATCCAGGTCATATAATCTGTAGCTATATTCCTCTCTCTAGAGAACACACTCAGCTCGGCAAATGCTTGGCCTGTTTCTGTATGTGACACTCAATGTCAGCGAGTGACATCTCGCAGATGACACCAGCAGGTGCTGGTGGCAAGGACTATATTTAAAAAGCAGAGGTCTAAAAACAGCTTTGCAAGGTTCTGTGCTTAACAGGTCTCAGTCATTTCCAGATCAGATTTTATTCTTTTACAAGACCTTTCTCCCCTTCCTCCACCGCTCAGAAACTCTTAGAAGAATGAGAAAGCCAAGGGGTGGTTCCCCAGATCACCAGCAGAAAAACCACGCAATCTGGGATATGAAATCCATGTCATTCATACGAAAGAAGATACGCATGTTAGAGGAGTTTCCAGAGCCATAAATTACAGGGCATTTTTTTAACAGAAAAGTAGGCAAATTCCCTGTAAGGTTAGCATTGCAGCAGTTTCTATTTGTCATAGCCCCAAAGCTGCTGTAGACAAGGGCGGAGGAACACATCACCATGAACTAAGCAACAGCATACATTTTCATCATGTCACCCACTCTGGTAGCTCTGCCTATATATACCTAAGCCTAAGGAAAATGTGAGAAAACCTGCTCCTGGGCTGGTGCAAGTAAGGGCCTGTGTATGGTCCTCTCCAGAGGATAACTGGATTACCCCGGGGTCACTTCTCTCTTTACCCTTGTCCTGCCATATTTTTACTCATAAACCTCCTAAGCTGTCGAAGCAGTGTTCCCCTCTAGGCAATAGGGATGTTTCTGAGAGCCAGAGGGTAATTTAGGGCTGTTCAAATGTTCAACTATCAGTGAACAATCTGCAATGTTTGGGAATTGATGGCTGCCCTTGAAACTGTACTTCTGTATGAAGACCCTTTCAACTATTAAGATCCAATACCATGTTCAGAGTTTAAGTATGGGTTTACACAAAGAACATCCTAGACAAGCCAGAAAAGCAGTTTAGGCCTTTTATTTTGTGCTCAGGGTGTAAGTTCGAATTTTTTCTGGAGGTAACCTCCATTTGATCCACCTCTGGATATGTGCTGGGGCAAGAAAAGATGAAGAGATGCTGGTCTGATGGCCACAAAAACTGGTGCTCTCTGCTCAAAGTAACTTGAAAATCATTGCCAGACCTCAGCTTATAATATGCTATTCAATTACGTTTTCCACGTGCTGCTTTGAGTACTCCTAGTCCGAGTGTGGTCCCTGGTAAATATGAGGGAATAACCTTGAAACTTAAGATGTCTGGAAACCCATGTATTTATTCCTTGTAATTAAAACAAGGGTTGTTTGGTTGTTTTTTTTTTAATGAATATGTGTTAAGAAACTACATATTGTGGCTGGAGGAACTGTCAGCATCAACAAAGTCATTCACTCTTGTGGGTGATAGGTAAAAAGGAAAAGAGTCTATATTTCATTTTGTTTCCATTTTCCACCTCCATTTGCAGCTGAGGCATGTAAATGATTAGAATAGTCTCACTGAAATCAGGAGGGCAACTCACAGACTTACAGGGAGGCTGATGATGGAGCGTTTTACCAAATCGCCCTCCAACACCAGATGCTGGAAGACGCAGTGCTGGTAGCTGTTGGCAGCTGACCTGAAGAAGTTAAGTTTAGCAGTGAATGAAGCCCCCAGGCTCTGCCGCTCAGCTTCGTTTCCTCTCTTTAACACAAAATATTTCAAAAGAAACTGAGACCAACAGTTTTTCCCAAGCCAACAAAAATAAAACTGTTTGCAGCAGGTGAGGTGCAGCATGCCTGCCTAACTCCAGGCTGCTCTGCCAGGGAATCAGGGGGTTGGATGGTGGATCAACAGCAGTTGGAAGGTGGGCATAGAGGCAATAGCACGATGGCTGAAGTTCAAACCCAGAGCAATGAGACATCCATGAGAACAACTGCAATTGTCAACAGTGGAGAAATGTAATTCAGGATCTGCAAATGCAGCCCAGCTCCTTAAAATAAAATTAAAAATGTCACACACAAGCAAGTCCCCCAGCTCTGTTAGCTACCTGGCCAGTGAATGGCTGCCCATGAGCCAGCTATATAATGTTGATATAAACCCCACGGCTCAGGCACCATCCCCTGGATGGGTTTGATTAAGGACTAGTGCATCTTTATGAAAGTGAGTGAACTGGACACAGATGTTTTCATTCTTTGGTGTTGTAGAAGTGAAAGTCTCTCCCCTCCCTCCACTTGCTGCCTCCTCCAATCTTCAGCTATATTTTTAATACTTTGTTTCATCTCATTTTATTTGTGCATATTAAAGGAGGCCTGCTGTAGACTCCTAAACTGGGGGGAGAAGAAAGAGAGGAAATGCCAACACATCAGCCCTCAAATAGCCATGCCACTTACAAACTTGCTCATAAATAAACTCCTTTCAGAAAACTTCCCTCCTCGTTGAAATCCCAGGCTCAGCCACTTAAGTCCTTCCCAAAAGCAATGCAGTTTGCACTGTATTCTGCTTGTGTTAACAAATTTAGGTTGTTCCAGGCCTAGAAAGAGGGAGAAAAAAAAAAAAAGAATCCTTACAGCCCTTCAGAGAAAGTACCCCTCTTGGAGCAATCCTTAATGTCAAGAAAGGGGGACTCAGTCTAGAGGCACTTGAGGTACACTCTGCTGCAGCAGGGAAGTCTGGCATAGGGTCCACCCCTGAGACAGCAAAATGTCACCTGGGATGATTCTCTTTTTTAAATTATTTAGGAGAAAGAGTCCTCCCCTCTCCTTGCAATTCTCTGTCAGGTTCCTCCCTGCAAGACTGTCCAGACAAGAAACACCAACCTACCTTGCAGCCCCTACTGCTCTGGTACTCTTCCTGGGATAGATGTCAAATATGACATTTTCCCAAGCTGGTTTCTGCCCACATCCCCAATTTACCTGAGATGCTGAATCACCTCCAGTGAATCTGCTTTAATGCCCTGTCTGCATCTAATTCCCCATAAGCTACTTCTGCAGATCCACCCGTACTATCATCTGCTCACGTAACACCCTCCAGTAAGCAGGATAAGTCACTCACTCCTTTCCATCTGAATTCCCCCTTACTGCTTATGCTGTCATTATTTGTTTCATCAAAGGAAGGAAATGAAGGATCATCCTGTTGTTTTCACTGTCCTACATCGCCCTTCCACCTCTCTGTCTTTTTGTAACATTTCTCATATTCTCACACACAGTAAGAAAGACACTTCCAGAACCAACACAGGAAAAGAAATCTACAGTAGTACTGACTTCTGCTCCACTGATTTTCAGGTGCTACTTCTCGAGCACTTTTGGAAAGCCCAACTACTCAAAACATCAAGTACCCCATATTCTGCAAACCTAGTGCCTTGCAGACCTGTCATGTGGGTAGTCCCACAGCTGAGGCACCCCGTATCACCAGTCACTTTGCAAGAGCTACACCAGTAGCAGCGACACCCACATATCTTATCTTTCCAGCGTATAGGCTCCCTCTCTGTGCAAATGGTTGTTTCAGTTTTTAGCTCAAAGTAGGTACCAAGTGCATGTGTGAACAGAGCATCATTTATGGCTTTGGATTCTGCATGTTTTGAGGCAGAGCTGCATGGATGTCCAGGAATACAGGATACTATGACAGGTTGTATCTGGTGTATTTTCTTATGGTAAGTTATGGTCATGCAAGAGTTGCTCCTGGACAGCAAAAAAAAGGAAGGCTGCTTATTGGCATTTTTCCCAGTTGCTGCAGAAAGAGACAACTAGGAGGTAGGAGAGGCTGTGCTCCCTCTAAGGAGCTCAGACCATGTTCATCTCTGAGATCTGAAATGCAGGGGGGTGGATGTGAAACACCCAGCAAGAAGGTCTGCAGGAAAAAAAAACAACCAAACAAACAAACAAAAAAAAAAAAAAAAAAACACACAAAAAAAAAACCCAACCCGATCTAGGCAGAACATCAGGCTTCAGATGTGAAGAATATGAAAAGGCTTGTCCTAGGGTCTGGCTGATGCAGAGTTTGTCACCACTCAGAAGGCCACTAGCCCTGGCTAGTGAGAAAACACCCATGTGTTACAATTTGTTAAAGAGCTCTTTTCTTACAAGAAGAATTATTATGAAGAAGAGTTATAAGTTATATGACCTACTCCCATAACTATCTCCATCCTGCTCCTCATGCCACCACTTGTGTCTGATACCGAGATCAAAATATTGTCACAGCCCTGTACACACACAAGTTATCCATAGCTCTGGCTCGAGTCAGTGAGTCACTGTTAGCTCCCTGGAAACTGGTGAGAGGAGACCTGTGGATGCTTAGGAAACTTTTGGTGAGTTTACATTACATTCAGGTTTTCAAGAAAACCCCAAACCAAGCAAGCCATTTGTGATTTTGCAGCATAACTGTCGCACAAGAAATCTCCTCTTGCTTGGGGTCCTTTTTTTCTCTTTTAAATAAGACAAATATAAATAAATCTCCTTCTCCTCAGGGGAACTTGTCCATGGAAAACTGAATTAATTTACAAAATATTTAAATGTTGCTTTCTCACTCATCCTGGGCTAAGTGTGAAGATCTTACCTTCTTGTTCTCAGCTACACAGCTACCTCCTTTTCTCATGCAATAAATGAACAAAAAAAAACCCTACCTGTTGCCCCTCTCCCCTTTGAATTTCTCTGCAATTTATGAGAGGCAAATAATGACCTACTGGAAAAGCGGGAAATAAATTATAGCCAAAATGGCAAAAGCAAAATATTTCTCCTCTAAACATGTTGTTTTTTACTTTGTATGTCTTGGCAGCCTAACCCTCTGAAAACACCCACCTGAATTCTCTGCACTCAACAGAGCAACCCAAGGATAAACCCTCCAGTAAATCCTATGTGACTGAAGCTATAGGAGCTTGACTGTGAGTAAAAACATTTTAAATATGATTGCTATACCTGTTAGTAACCAAAGAGCCCTTTTGGAGCAAATAATTTCCTTGGAAACATCTGAATCCAATCATCTAAGCCTGGGAGCCCACGTCTATGTAATACCATTGCTCTCGTCTCCACGTTGTCTGTCCCCTGCCTCAAAAGAAAAGAGTTTACCCTGTCCATCTATCATTTAAATGGTAATGAGCTAAATGAATTCCACCTCACTTCTGAGCTTCAGAGCAAGCTTGGGTTTATTTATTCATTTAAAGGCATGGGAACAAGTTTGACATTGCTGAACATGTCCCAGATTTATGGAAAATAAAACTGTACTAATCTAGTGCGTTTATTAGCTTTGCTGTCGGATGCTTCCATGAGCATCCAGAGATGTGAGTTTGCCCTGCAGTTCTGTTCTGACTCGAACAGCATCTCCTGAAATGTAAATGTTATCTTAAGGTCATATGCTGATGAAAACCACTGTTTTGCCAAACTCTAATTTCTTGGTCATTTGACAAAGCAGCTGCTGTGCAGTTATATGGCACAAAGAAAGCTACTAAAGATGGATGAGTTACATGTTTGATTTGGCATATATTGTACTGCTTCTAAAGATAAAAATTAAGATAGACTACTATTTTTCCTGATTTAACTGAATAAATAAAAGATCTCTCACAAATATATGTCCTGGAATGATACGTCTAAATTAAATTGTTCATCTACACCTTATGTAGTCCTCTGAGTGCTTCTGTGCATGCATTTCAAAGGAACAAAGCAAATATCCTAATGCCCAATATAATTAATTTGTAGCATCATAGATTGGTATTGGGAAAAATTCCTGATTTGGAGGAAAATGCAGAGATTAGACAATTGTGTATGTCATGTGACAGTAAGCTCTGCAGCTGGTGTACATTAACGAAAATAAAAATTACAAGGTTTAGGTAATCAACAGCTGGTGTCAGCTGGTATGGTACCACATCAGTGCCTCCAAGGTCTGTGAAGATTACTTTTTACCATCTGGAGGATATCTAGCATTGGCCAATGTCAGAAGTACGATATTGGAGGCTTCTGCTGCTGCTTTGGCAAACCGGTATGAATGCTCACTTGTACGAGTGGGGAACGTGCAATATGGAGTAAAGAAAGACGATAATATGACACGGTTTAGGAGGTGGTGCTGTCATAGCTAGTCATTCAAGGCTTTTTTAGTGTGTGAGAAAGGACTGACAGGGAAATCACACTGCAGGGTTGTAAGTATTGGGTTACATGAAGAGCCACATCTTGGAAGAGCTGGAGTGTTGGAGTTGTAACAGTGTTTGGTTTCCACATTTAAGCTCTGAGAAGTCAGTTGTGGAAGCAGAGATGTTCCTGGGAGCTCAATATCTGGTGACGGACAGGGAAGGCAGTGTCGTCCTGCACATTGTTCGACCTTCATCTTGCAAGGATAAAGGTCAATTATTCTCAGAAAAATATCAACAACATTTTCTCTCACTAAAAATTGCCCTAGTTCAGAAATAGGTTTGGTACTTTGCAACAAAGAATTACAAAACCTAGAGTTCGGGATTCCTGTGGCCTCTTCTCTTCTATTTTCCTCCCTATTTAGTTATGAAGTTCAGAGAAGTTCCAAGTGTTGAAGTTCAGAGACGTTCCAAGTGAGGAAGATAATTTAGCATTTAGGATAAGAATTTGCATATGCAGTATATCCAGCATTCATTTACACATTTATACATTAACCCTCGCATAGCCAAGGAGGTAGGAAATTTGTCCCAGTAAGAAATAAGCATGAGTAATAAAGAACTCACTTTCAGATCACAAATTTAACTCAGAAAAAATAAGATTCATCAATATTCAAGCCAATGAAAGATATGTTTCTCTAAAAATTTAGCTAGTAGGTTGGCAAGGGATCTCCCTCTCCTCCTTACTGACAGCTTTGATAGGTCACATCTCAAAATTTAGTTTCCAGATCAAGATGTGGGATCAAAAAGGCCTTCTGGATATATTTTAAAGAGGAGGGATGTGTGAGTGTGAAGCATCCTGTGCTTAGTGACTGTACCATACATTTCAGAGGTATGCGGTCCAACCAGTCAGCTGCAGACAAGGAGGGATTTCCCTGCTTTGGGACAAAAGATACTTTTTCTGCTAAGCATCACATGGGACTTCAGTTTTCCTGAAGGAAATCTGGCCAGTTTGCTTGCTGCTGCTGCTAGTCCGCTAAGACACCTCAGGAATAGCAGCACACTTTGCTATGTGCCTCAGTTTCCTAAAACAGGATTGTTTACCTTCCTTATAAACCACGTTTTTTTGTTTACCAGTGAAAGCTATTTATTAATATCTTGCAGCTCCAGCTGTCAGCCCAGCCAGCTGACCTGCTGCTGTCTTCATGGGATGGAAACAGTCTTGCATGGCATTGCCTGTGCACGTTGCCTGGTGCAGAAGTTCTTTATCTCAGTAAAGACTTCTACCATGATGAGAACATATTGCACTTCGTATGTCTCTTACAAAAATTCAGTTCACAGGCTGAGGTTTCCTGCTCTTGCAGTTTGCTTCTTTGAATTAGATAAGATACCTCCCTATGACACATAATTCTTGTGAAACTTGTTAGCTCTCCTTAAAATAAGTAAGTAAATAAATATATAAGCAGGCTGGAATTCATTACTGAAATCAAGTAATAGCCCAGCAGAAAATTCAACAATAAAACATCCATGTCGTAAAATATCAATATTTGCAATAAACCATGAGCTGAGGCAAGGCGTGGTAGAATAGCTTCTTCTACGCATGAAATACCATATCCTCATGACAAAAAACACAGAAAGACACAAACTGAGCTAAAAGGGCATTACCAGTGCTGCAAGGTACCTGCACAGCACCTTGTCCTCGCTTAATGTAATTCCTCTTTGGGCAGAGCACATTCCTTCACCAGAGTTTAAGGTATGGGAAGGAGAGATCATAAAAGGAGCCAAGTAACGCAGTAAGGCTTATGTGCATCTATTCTGTGTACAAAAGCTTTATGCCACCCTCACGGTCCCAAAACACCCACTTGACATCCAGCTGGCATTTAGGTGTAAAAAATGAATGATATGGCACTCCTCGTCCTAGCTGCTTGGACCTAATTGCTCTGCCCCTCCAGTATTTACACTCTGCTTATGTTTCCATTGCTATATAGAGCTCTGCTCTTCTCCATCCCCAAGATACAAGGATATTAAAGCCAAAGGATCATCTTGCTTAGATCACCTCTGTCACAGGTTATTAAGTTTCTCCCAGCTACCCCCAAGATTGATCCCAGTAATTGATGTTCAGTGAAAATTCCCTTCCAGAGAGACACCCAGCCTTGATTTGCAGGAAGGGCAAAGCAGAGAACCCACCGCTTTCCTTAGCAGTTTGTTCTGGCTTGTAATCCTCCTCAGCAAAAAATTAATCTCACTCTAAATCAGACTGGTCCCTCTCGTGCCTTTCTCTCTCTGATTAAAGAGCCCTTTTCCAGACAGGTTCTTCTCTCCACACAAATATTTCTCAAGTAGTCAGATTACCTCTCCATCTTCTCCTTGTCTAAGTAAGCAGGATGAGTTTGAAAAGTCTCTCATTCTCAGGAATTTTCTCCTGCCCTTGTCTGGCTCCTTTCTGAGATCTCTCCTTTTTTTTTTTTTTAACATTCTTGAAAGCAAGCAANGGCTGAGGTTTCCTGCTCTTGCAGTTTGCTTCTTTGAATTAGATAAGATACCTCCCTATGACACATAATTCTTGTGAAACTTGTTAGCTCTCCTTAAAATAAGTAAGTAAATAAATATATAAGCAGGCTGGAATTCATTACTGAAATCAAGTAATAGCCCAGCAGAAAATTCAACAATAAAACATCCATGTCGTAAAATATCAATATTTGCAATAAACCATGAGCTGAGGCAAGGCGTGGTAGAATAGCTTCTTCTACGCATGAAATACCATATCCTCATGACAAAAAACACAGAAAGACACAAACTGAGCT
>VZTL01064042.1:20630-40859 GCA_013400535.1 Scopus umbretta
TCCACACAAATATTTCTCAAGTAGTCAGATTACCTCTCCATCTTCTCCTTGTCTAAGTAAGCAGGATGAGTTTGAAAAGTCTCTCATTCTCAGGAATTTTCTCCTGCCCTTGTCTGGCTCCTTTCTGAGATCTCTCCTTTTTTTTTTTTTTAACATTCTTGAAAGCAAGCAAACTGGGATGCATGCCGCACTACCATTTCACTCACCCTGATTTTGTACGCAGGTGCAGGGCTGCAATCAGATGTTACTGAAGTGGGAATATGAATATAAGAAAGGACTGTGACTTTTAACATTAAAGGCCTTGAAATATAGTATATGGAGTACATATCCAGTACATATAGCATACATACAGATAAATACTTATAGATTTAGATGTATCTTGGCTCTACAGACTAACAGCTATAGAAGTAATTATTCTGTAGTAGTGTGGATTGTGCCATCAGGTAATTTTAGCTGACTAATGCCGGTAAGGGAAAAGCAGGTGGAAAGGATTCAGAAGTGGGGTGTGTCAGAAACAAGAAATGAATACGCGTCTTGCATAAGCAGGGAGGGTGTAATAAGCATGGCCACCGATAACAAGTTAGATACATTTGCTTGCCTTATCTAGACCTAAATTAATGTTCAGCTCTTCCTGAAGACCTCCTGCCCTGAACCTTTGGACAGACAGGTTCATGTCTGCTCAAAGAACTTTGCTGAAAATTTGGTCTCTGGATCACAAGCGCTTAGGTAAAATTCAGTTCCAAGCAGGCTAGGCTCCTTAGTATTACCTATAGCATAGACTTTAATTCTTTGTAAACTGTGTCATCTGTATGTTCTAAGCAATATCATTCATACTTACCCATTTAGGAATTCATCATGTCATATTTACATCATGTTCCTTGTTCACTGACTATATCATTTGGTCAAGATTTTAATTAAAATACTTTCAAATGTATTGCTATGGAGGCATAACTTCTTTGGTTTGAGCTTCTTAGTTCTCATTTCCCATGCCTCTTGTTTGGAGGACAACAGGCTTTACATGACACAGCCTACTCCTGATGATGAGAGACTGAGAGCTACCCCTCAGAGCAAGGCAAGCCACCTCTGCTGGGACCTCCCTCCTGCCATTTACAGCAGTCATCTCTCTCCATTCAGGCATTGCTACATGTCCTGGAACAACCAGGAATGCTGAGGGTCTCAGCACGACATGAAGCTCAGGTTGAGTTACTCACCCATCGTGACCTCTCCTGTATAAACATCCCTCACATTCCTTGCCTGCAGGAAGGTTGTCCCTCTCCTACATCTGAAATTTCATAACTATGTGACAGGAACAAAGTATGCATTCTATGTTCCTGCATGGACTGCATTGCATTTGGCTGTATTAAAACATGTTCTGCCTGAATAAGCCAAGCTTCACCAGTGATCTAGCTTACGCTGTCCCTGCGTTTATTTATACTTCTACCAATCTTCATCAGCTGCAAATTCTGTCAGCAGTAACTTCATATCTAATTCTAGATTACTGATGAAAACATCCAGTAGCCCCAAGCATAGGACTGATTCTGTGGAGACACTGCTCAGAATGCCTCCAGTTGATGATGACTTATCTGAATTTTCGGACCTGTCATTTATCTTTTTGTCAGCTGATATCATCCTATATGGCTTTTTTTTTTTTTCCCCTTGCCTTCCCTTGCCTTTTCCTTTGAAAGCTAAAACTGTGATATTCAGCAATGTTCTTTCCTATATCAGCTTGCTGGCAGCTCTGTTAGGAGTAGTTGGTTCTTATCCATGGGAAAGCATGTGATTATGTTGAGCCACAACGTGAATTGAAAGGTAGAGGCCATTTCCTATGTTCTGACATAAATACAATACATGAGAATAAAATGTAAATACACACATGTATATAAGCTAGTTCACCAAAACTTGTCAGTTCCTTTTACAAGTTTTGGATATACATTGCAAATAGGTTTGGGGCTTATGTTTATTTTAATTTTTAGTACTGCTCTTAAATAAACGGATTGGTTCTGTCTATGTGTTTTGCTTTAGCATAGTGGTGTTAAACACATCCAAAATGTTTCAGTCAAGTAAAAAGATTTAACTTTGTCCAAAAAAAACCCCAACCCACAGAACGGTAGAAACAGCCAGGCATTGTAGCCATTCCCCAAATAGGGTGTTAGGATTTGGCTATAAACCTAATCTATTTAATATGGTTTGGGTTTATGCAGTAGGTCATGGTGGTTAATGTTTAGTGAGCTGAAACCAGAATGCAAGAAAATTATAATGGAAAAGCTTGGTTTTAAAAAACAACTCTACAGAGATGGCTATAAGGGGGATGACTGGACTCATGGTGTGTATCACACATTTTGGCTAAGATGCGCTTTGAAAACCTTTCAGCTGAAATAAGCATGATCATCTGAGCTGGGCTTTTTAGATCAAAACACTCCTAATGTTGGACTATTGGCATGAGGGGGTGACAGCTGCAGAAGACAGAGGGGGAGAAAGCCATAGCTTTATGTCTTTGTTACAGAGAAGAGCAGCACAGGAGAGGCAGCATTGCCTAATTTAGTCTTGTGTAATTTGGGGAGGAAGGTCATGACAGCATGGTCCAACCTTGAACATGAGTCCTCAGCCCCTACACCCCTCCCTCTCCTCACCCTGCATGTAGGCTCTTACCTGCCGCCTTCCAGCAGTTTTTTACCCTATCCACCTTTCAGAGCCAGGACAGGCAGGGTCCTGTCTCCGTCATGCCAAGACACCAGCTTTGGGTCCTAAAAGCAGGGCAGTCAAGGCAATATGATGGCATAAGCAGACTAGTTGACCCCAGGGCACTAATTAGCAGAGATGCAGCAAACTGGAGCTAGTTTGGTTACTCTCTGTACCAACCTCCAAAGGACCCATATGTAGACAGGTTCTAGAAAACAGTACACCAGGTTTTGTCTTGTTCATAATGCCTCTAAGAGCTTTCAGCCTTATTAGTCCTCCTCTAGACAGCCTGTGGAAGCCTTCTCTCTGAGGGCTTGGTTATGGGGGAGAACCCAAATCACCCTCCCTGTATAAAATGCAGAGAAGATGTGACCCAAATGGTGATAATCATGCCTGAAAACCAATCTGCAGTAATTCTCCTAAGCTTTCATGTGCCCATCTGTCACCACATTGACCGCTTTGTTCTCATGTGCCTTTGAATGACCCAGCGTTTGTGTGCCACAGCCAGGAAGCAATCCACTCCAAGATACTGCCTTGAGCTTTGCCCCTGGCTTCATGGGACCCTCCAGGAGGTCCAATGGTGGGAAAGGGGCTGAACAGCAAGGGTGGGACTGATGCCAGTGCTCACGAGGCAGCTCAAGGGTTGGGTTTGAGCTGGGATGAACTCCACGCAGCTCTAAACCTGAGATAACACCTTTTCAGGGTACATATGCGTCTTGAGTCCCACAAGTGTCTTGGCTTTTATTTTTTCTAGCAAGCCTTGTCATCCCCATGACATGGTACAAGTATGAATTGGTTTCCCTTCTCTGGTTTGTTGTGAGGCCTCCTCCCACTTTAAAAACCACTCAGAGAGCCGTTATTAAAAGCAGCACCCTAACCAGTGGTGAAGACACTGCTCCCACCTCCTTCAGATCCCCTTTCTACTTTCCCTTCCTTATTCGCTCTGACAGCATTTGACTATGTCAAAAGCCCAAGTTTTAGCTACACAATTTCCTTTCCCTTTGAATATTTCAGTGCAGGAACAGCTTTGCTTATATAAAGACATACAGTTTAGTCTTCAAGTCTTTGAGGAATGTCATCGGCATCTCAGCTGTGGCATCCCCCCCTCCAAGCCAGCAAGCAACGTGTTGGAGAGGCTGTTAGCCCATCCTATGTTCCTTGATGTTCTGGACTCGTACTCTCAGGAGAGCCCATTAGCATTTGCACTTAGAGGCAGTTCTCTCCTCCCCTGTTAATAATTATCCAGGGAGGGGATAATTAAAATAGGTTCTGGGGCTACGAAGGACCTCTGTCCGCTTTCCCTACTTATGGAGCCAAATGAGAACTTTAATGTAGATTTGGAGAGAACTCCTGAAGGGTTTTGCACCTTTGCTGTATTCTTGTTGTCATTAAGCATGATCTAATGCTCCATTTCATTTCATTAACCTGAACAGGGGCAAATTTTGAAGTGGCTGCAACAGAGCACCAGTAAAATTTCCTTAGACACCCAAGAAAGCTTTATCAGTATAAAATGGATAATTTCATGCGGATGGACAAGAACACAGGAATTAGGGACTGGTTAGCACTACATGATTCTATCCAAATCACTCAGTTTCTGTATCCTGATTTTATCCTATAAAATAAAAAAAGACTCTTTCTTCTAGTCTCTGAAACAGTGAGATTTTCAGAAGGGATGTGGCCTCTTCCAGTGCATTTGTCCTGTGCGGCAAACAGCTGACAGCAGCACTGAGAAAACTAGCTCTATAAACTAACCCTGTTGTCTGCGCAAGGCAGGAATGCATGCAGGCTAATGAGCTGGATGAGACGTATTTCAACGAGACTCACTGGACTGAGAGCCGTCGCGGCACTGCTCGTCATTGCACGGTGTGAGTATGCCTGCAGTGATCTCTGCTGATGGCCTCTCAACACTCTTGCAAAATAATACTTGTAGTCAGCGTTACTAGCACACGATCCTTGCAGCAAAAATGGTATAGGAAGTCCTGTGAAATTTTAGGAGGAGCTTATTTAAATGCATGCTCCGAGAGCTTCGCAGTCTGTCCTTTTCTAAATCTGAACTGAGATGACTTGCACTGTGTTCGTGCTACCAATTGCTCCCTCACAGAGCGCCTGGGATCTGCAATGGGAACGAGGGGGCACATGCAATGCTCTGTGCACAGCCTGGCCCCTAGATTGGAAAGTTTTGGCCTGTCTCCCTTAACAGCTGTCATTCAATTTGCCATAAAAAAAAAAAAAAAGAGCAGATGAAACAATGGAAAATAAATATGCCGCCCTTTTTTCAAAACTTGATGTTTTTTAACTAAAATCTATGTTATTCATATGCTGTATATATTATTACTGTTAGTTTCAAAGCTGTTGGAAATCACAGATCAGTTCCTCAACCACAATGTCTTTATTATGCATACATAAATCATGCATGGAAAGGCCCTGACAGTTGACGTTGTAAACTCTCAGGAAGCAAAGCCCCTAAGCCATGTAAAAAATGTATGTCACAGGCAAAGAAGTATGTCATCTCTATTTCCTTTTTATGGATATTCTTGTCTTGTCATTATCGAGGAAGATTTTTTTCCCTTTATTTCCTATTTAAATGTAGTTAGCACAGAGGTAATTTGCAATGGTATTTCAATGAGACAAATGGAGTACACTTCCCCACATCTGCCTGCATCTTCAAGGATGAGCGTGTTGTAATTATACTGTTCCGGTTTCATTAACAGCTCTGCTGTACCCAATATGGTTCATAAGTATTCTGGTGAAATGCAGGACAAAGTTCACTGAATTGCCAGGAGCATCTGGGTGATATAGGACTCATGTAAATTACATTAAATTGGGTTGTTTTGAAGCCATAGGTTGTTTGCAAGACTTGGTCAAAAATTTTTAGTACAAAAAAACTAAAAACCAAGGATTCCTCATTGTTCTACAGCTGAAAATGAGAAAAAAAAAAAATGCCCAAAAGTGGAAATACTCAGCTAAGTATGGCAAAAAAATAAAAATAGTTGAATGGGCAGTTGACATTTTCAGTTTCTCAATCAAAGGTGTTTTTCTCTTCATTTGCTTGATTTTTTGTTCGGGGGAGCAGTTCAGTCAATTTGCCTCCCTGAGAAAACGAATTTTTTTGATGAAAAGGTTTGGTTAGTCATAAGTAGCAAATCATAGCGGATAAAGGCCGAAGTAAATCTTTTGGTCAGAAAGTAAAGAATAACTACCCAAACAGGAAATTGGAGAAAGCGTGCCTAATGGAGCACCGGACAATGAACGCTTGTCTGTATATCATGGGCAAAGGGACAACTCTGAGACAGACCAGAAGATAATTGACTCCTTCCTGCTACCAACATGCATACGCTGAACTTTCAAAAGCAGGGCACTGCAGACAGAGTGGGGAGCCCACATTTCAGCACCTGAAGAGCAGTGAGCATCTAACAGCTACCCACCCTTGTTGCGGTATTTACTGAAGTTAGACAGGCAAATCAGCCTAGCTGTTGTCCTGCAAGTTGTCACTGCTTGGTGAAAAGGCACCTCCTAACTGACTGTGAAAAAAAAAAAAAAAATCCACTTTTTCCTGAAGCAACACACGCGCTTTGAGCTGATCTTTTTGCGCATCCTCCTCTGTTCACATCCATCTTCCAGATTTACTGCTGTGTGATGCCTCCCATTTATTGAGCAACTAAGACTAATTTACTCTAGCTGCAGGATAAGACAGGCACATACATACACATCAAGACGGGAAAAAAGCTCATCTTTCCTCCTTCGTTCCCTCTCAACCGCTTGTGACATTGCTGGTATGTCCATGGTTCCTCTTCTTTGCTCCAGCCCCCAGTGGTCACAAGAGCAAACATCAGCTGAGCTAAATAGTTCTTGTTAGGCCACAATTCGTCTCATTTCAGGCCTTTACTTCTGATGAAGTCCCTCTTTCTCTGCAGTATCTCAGCTCTAGCCACTCTTGCCCAGAGAAATCCCAGCTGCCATGTCTCAGCTCGTTGGGGAAAGCCAGGCACGACTTGGGAGGCCACTAAAAAGAACCCAGAGCAGAGAGCGAACACCATGCTGTCTGCTTCTTGCAAGAAACACACACAGAGAGGAACAGCAGATATATAATTCTGTCTGTGGCAGAAATTCAGAACCAGCTGAGATGTTTGTTGCTGCTTTTATCCTCTTGCTTATGCAAATTAGTGGGGTTCAGAGCTAAATGTAAATGCGTTAAAAGGAAACCTGAAAGCGGGATCTGTTTCGTACGCTAGTGCTGCTCTCTTCCTTTGGAAAGACACCTGTGGATACATTTTCATTAATAATTTCATCCTATCCCTTTTCTGATGTAAATTTACAAGCAAGAAGCAGGAAAAAATGCCAAATCAAATGTTGCAGGCTGACTGGTAAGTTAATTAGCATGCGATGCATAAGAAAGAAGAATCCCAAGAAGCAAAGCTAGAAGTACATGTATCTATTTGTGACAGTATTTGGGGGAAGATTCAATCCACTGAGGATCAGCTGTGTTTGCATTTTGCTCTTTCCTTCGCTCACTTAGTGAATCTCTCCTAGGAATGCCCTTTTTCCATGAGCTTTCTAACTGATGAAGTAGCTGCAGGAAAGAGGAAAGAAAAGCAACTTAAAAATAGATAAGCTGCTTATCTCTTTAGCTGACTTGAATTTGCTGCTGTGTGGAGGAGGACGCTATCAAAACCAGAAGTTTAGAAGTTCGTAATGCTGGAAAAGTTTCTAGATGTGCATCACCACTACATAAATCACGTTGCATGTTATTCTGTAAGTTGCTTATAAATCACTAGCAGAGATAAAATTAATCCAGGTGCATCGAATTTTGTTCTTCAAAAGTTAATCATGGTCTTTAGCCTGAGAAAACAGGGCTTGTGTGATCATGCTTTGTGCCTGTCCAGCCATCTGTCAGTCTCTTTCAATAGCCTGTAAACCCACTGATCAACTTTGACAGAAGGGTAGAGGTCTCAAAGATATTAAATTCCAGTGTTTTTCATGAAAATCAGTAGCTTTTCTGTTCAGTTTTAGCTGCCAGCTGGCCTTTATGCATGAGACTACTGGTCATTAATCAGCGTAGAGCCACAAGTGCTGCTTCTTGATAATTGAGACTCGGAGGAAGGATCAGGGAGTAATCAGGAAGGACAGGAACTGGGGATGTACACGGGGATTCCATCCCCTCGGCAGCAGCAGGGGGACAGAAACAGCTCAGAAAGCTGAGCTCATCCCAATGGGGTGGAAGGAAAACAGGACACAAATCCAGAAGAAACTACGCTTTTTTAATTCTTCAGCTCATCCAGCAACTCCTTTTTTCTGAGGCATTTTATTCAAGACCTGTGAATATTAAAGGAAAAATTCCCATTGACTTCTGGGGGGAATTTCTGGGATCTGATCAGGGCTGGAGAAAGATTTATGAAAACAGCAACCATTCATAAAATAAGAATTTTGAGAGATGCTCTGTGCTGACATTGTGATTTGGTTTATTGTGCAAATAGATGGTTATTTGAAAAAGGCCATCTTTGGACTTCAACAGGAAAGAAATCATTATATTTGGAGCAGACAAGATAGATACCAGCTTACTGTCACAGTCAAACTTAAATAGCAAATATTGCGTTTTAATGATCCTTACTTTGAATAGAGTCTTTGATTTGGTGTCTTTCTGTATTTTTCTATGGTTTTAAAAAAGAAAATCTGTTTTAGAAGACAAAAGACCACTTACTGTGATTTGAATAAAGATGAGATCCAACACTAACCTATTGCCTTCCAAGAGCGACTATACTGTTTGTATGAACAGTAACACAATATCTGCCTAAATCTTCCACTTCTGCTTGGTGATTGTCAGTGATTTTCTTGTAAAATTCCAATTTCTTCTTGACAGCAGATCCAGCTCCTCTTGTACACTGCTGGAAGTGAACCAACCTTGCTCCTTCTGACCATGAATCTTGAATTCTTTCCTACACCACTTTACAGGCTAGTGGTTGCAGCAGTTTTCTGAGAGGCCAGAAGCAGGGATTTGACACCCTCATGGAGGGAAAGGGCTGGGTGTGGATATCCCCTTTGTGCGTGAGTGCTGTTGTATGAATGAAGGGTCTCCCTTCTGGTGTTTTAAAAAATGGCAAAAGCCAAAAATCCCAGCCTTGGAGGTAATCTGAGAAAACCCATTGGCTCATGCTTCTCCGGGGAGAAAACCAAAGTCACTGTTGATTTCTGGAAATTTATTGGGAGTGAGAAAAAACTTCAGGCATCTGGAAAAATTAAGCATAAAAACCTGAGGTGCCCCTGAAATGTAACTGCCTGTGGGGCTAAATAACAGCTGAATCAGCATCACGATTTTGGATTTAGGCACTTAAAAATGATACCTGAAGCACCTCCAACTTTTCCCAGGCTCTGGCTTTTCCGCTCTGTGACAGCAGAGGTAGCTACAGCCCATTTGGTGTGCACCAACCATCTGCACCAAGGCAGCACGCAGGAGACCCTGGGCTGTCAATCCTCCCGCTCCTGGGCCTGCCGCGTGTTACCTTCCTTGTGCAAAAGGGCTTTGAAGGGACACAATCTGAGTGCTCATACAGCCTCCCAGATCTTGTTCTGCTCCATAGCTGTCTTTCTTCTGGTTCTGGACTCTGGTTTTTATGCAGGAAGTGTTCATCGCTGTTCTATGATCCATGGGTTAAGGACAGAAGAGACCAATAGGATCACCTGCGTCTGACCTGCTGCACCGAGCAGACCCTACATTTTACCCAGTGGTTCCTGCATCTACCTCAACAAATCAGGGTTATGACTCTGTGGTATTATTTATTGCGTGGAAAAAGTGTCAAGGTGATAGCGCTGGCTATTGAAAATCCCTACTCAGCCCCTCAGCAGGTACACCACTGTCGAGGAAGCTTTCTCTCAGCACTACCCCCTGTCCTAGTTATCTTAGATAAAAAGATTTGGTTGCTGTCAATTTGATATGTCTTTAAAAAGAAAGAAAGTTTTGTCACCCTTCATTAATCATCTGAGTCATAAATTTCTCATCTAGTCTTTATTTTATTTTTACCTTTTTGTGCTCTTTGTGTCATGCTGGAGGCTACTGTGTGTATAAAGTCAGGCTCTAAAATAGCATCAGTATTGTTTCTTTCATGCCAATTTTACTCTGCTTTAAATTTCTTATGTTGAAATTTTGGAAATATTAAGATACCTTAAAATATGACCCAACTTTTGAGACAGCTAATTTCTCAAGGTGCTCCAGTCACGTGCTTTCCTCTTTCTACAGTGTGAATACCTTAGTTCTCTCCTAAAATATATTCCTGTCTCTATGTTGAATTTTTGTCCTTAAAGAATCCTTGTTCTCACTGCTCAGTAGAGAGACTTGACATTGGGCAAAAGGAATGTTTCAAACCTGTCAGTTCAGGCTCAGTGATGTGCTATTTTGGTGATGCCCAAAGTTGGTACACCTCAGTGAGTTTATGTCTGCTTCACATCACCATACATCTCAGAGATGTAGCCTTGAACAATGCAGGTAATTCTTTGCATGACTGCACTGCAAATGAGCTGTAATCGCAGCTTGTGTAAATGCATTCCCCTCCCATTCAAATTAGCTCATTTGAGTAGCAATAACAGAGAAGATGGTGAGCTCAGCCTTTGGCCAAAATGCTGGGTGAACCCCTAAGTAGTTCATTCATGTGGAGTCAACCAAACTGTGGTGGTAGCAATGTTTTCAACATCAAGCCAGTCCCATTATTCCCACAGAAGGTACCATTCCACTTTTGCCCAAAGTGCAGACTTATCTTTTGAACCTGTGAGGGTTCCCTGTTTATTTATTAACAATACTTGTATGGTTCAAAGTATAGCCCTTGGATTTGAGGAGGCAGCCATTTTGCTACCATCACCGAGACAAGACCTTTGCTGATCTTTTAGAAAGGTCTCCTATCTGTAGTTGAAGTTTTCCTAGTCTATGCAAGTCATCTGTGACTTAGAAAAGATAATCAAAACACACAAATGGAAACCTATGGGTCTCAAAAGTAACACCTTCATCAGACTTTCAGCCTATCCAGGTTCCTGAAAGCAGAATCAGAAAGCACAGTTAGCCATTCCTATATCTTTTATATCAGGCAACAGGCATACCAGTCCCAACTTTGTGCTTTCTGCAAGAAAACGTCTTTGTTTCCTCTGAATGTTCTGTGCTATTCCATAAATCCTGTGCCATGGGAAGTGTTGGCACTATGTAGCCCAAAAAGACCCTGCCACCTCCATACATCTACTAGGAACAGTGGCTAGTGGTCCCAGGAGGAGACAATTTCTTGAAGTTTAGCCACTTGAGCAGCAGTGCAAGGAAAACATCAAAAACAACTGCTTCTTCCTCCATCTTCCCTCCCCCGCCCAGCTGCCATGTTTTGCAGGCAGCTGGGGGCCCATAAGCCGGTTTTCACTTGGAAAACGCTTCAGTTCAGGAACAACTGATGAAAGAGAACTGCGAAAGGAAGACATAAACTACAGTCTCTCCCTGAGCTGGATATTCTTGATGAGATGGCTCCACCCAGCCTGTGGCAATGATTCAACCTCTGCACACACACACACACAACCCAATAAGTAAAAGAAAGCCCAGCTCCCAAGCTCAGCCCTTGCATGGCCTGCATTTGAAGCACACTTTTCCTGCTCTCCTCATTTAACTGCGGCCAGGCATATGGCAAAAAGAAGCAACAGAAATGCTGTGCTGGAGGCTCAGCTCACCATCCTCCCCACCTCTTCGCTCAGCTTCCCTGACACTTTTTTACCCCCTCAAAAATCAAAAACCTCTCTGTGGACCTCTGCACCGCACCTCCAGGCATGGTTGGCACCTAGTTGTCCCAGTGGCACCCTAACACTAATGAAGCAAGCCTTGGGCTGGCCACAGGTACCTGTCCATGGGACCACTCATGAGCTTTCTGGGGAGCTTTGCCCCACACAGCAAACACCATACACCCGTGTTACAAGCCAACCAACAATGAGCATCCTCCTGCAAGGAGGAGCAGAAGCCTGTAGGTGGGAAGTATTTTTTACAGCACGTTCACGGGTCACCTGGCAGTTGGATATTTGCCAGCAAGCCACATTTCCTCAAGACCCATTCCTGCTCCTCTAGTCCTCTATGCCTGTTTCCAAGGAGCATCCTATGCACTGATGGTCACGATAGTTGTGCTCACAGAGTGGTGAGTAGAAATGGGGAGGGAGAGGAGGAAAGGGCAGAAAAAGCAGCAGGAGAGGAAAGAAGGTAAAAAAGGGTCAAAAGAAAGCAGAACTGTCCTGTACACATAAATGAAACAGAAGAATACATGCACTGGAAAAAAAAGAAGAGGTGGCAAATATTTCGAGGAGAAAACTGGAGGAAAGGAAACATTAAAAAAAAAGAAAGACAAACACAGCTGGGTGGGGATTTTTATAGTTTAATACCAAAAATGTGCAAACAAAGCAACGTAAATGCTGCCGTGTTATTTGAGTACATAATGGCAGCAGCTGTTGGAAGGAGTCAGGTCCTCACCTGCAGTGAGCGCGTGCGGCCCCACCGGAGCAATATGGCCTGCACCCCCCCAGGAGCCCACTCAGTTACAAAACTGGTACATGATATACAAAGGATTATAAACTTGAGCAGGTGAGGTATTTTCCAAATCCAGGCTGACATTTCTGCCTAGTTGAGCACCAGTCGAAACAGCTCAAAAAAAAAAACCCCAAAAAACCAACACCTGAGCTGAAAAAGCATTTTAGTAGAGGAAAAAGTTTGGTTGCATAGGTTGGATGGATAGACCCTTCATGTAACAAGTAGCTCCCTGCCTTTGTTCGTGCTGGGTGCAACAATAAGGTGGTTTAGGCTTTGATGAAATGAGGGAAAATTTGGAGGGAAGGGAGGGAATGGGAGGGGAGAGGAAGTCCAGATCCTTACATTTCCAGAAAAATTGTGTTAATTACAATTTTTGGATTGAAGAAAAGAGATCCAGGCTGGATACATAAGGATCTGCTTGGATGTCTTCTCTTTTTTTGTAAATTAAATTAGATTTTTGTGGGTAAAAGTTTTTTCAGCATTAATAACACACACACACATGCATTAGTGGATTTCACTTATTTTTTTAAACAAGCTCCTATTTCCTTACACCATCTGTCTCTCCTTGTATCCTTCAGAAATAGCTTAGCTGGGAAAATAGATGCAGCTTTTCATGTGAAATCAGAATTCTTTAAATGAGATTTCATAGACTTTTATAGCCACATTTTTCCATTTGGATTCTGAAACTGCCATCTCTTGACTTCACCATTAAAAACAAGCAAACTCTGTGCAGTTTTTAGATATTCTAGTGCAATGTATCTGTCCTCTTTTCAGCAACTTTTGACTTTTCAGTGCAAATCTGATGGCGTTTATTGAAATGAATGTCTGAAAGTGCAGCGCAGAGCTATAGTTTCAGACTCTCAGCAAACTCAGACAGACTTGGTTGAACTGATGACATCTCTTTGATGTTTTGAAAAATTTTTTTTTTTTCTGGACCAGGAGAGCTACAGGACTGAGACACTGCCAATCTGATAAGGATTTGGGGAGTCATGTGGGACTTTCACTGTCACATAATCAGGACAACATGAGCTGCATCAGGCAACGTTAAATGAGGAGTGAAAGGCAGCCTGTCCTTAGACTCCCTTCCCCACAATAAACTCATTCTGAACTGTGGAACAGAGAATTGTCCTTATTTCTTACACCAACCCAACTTTGAACTGCAAAGATAAGCAGTGTATAGCAAGTTAGCAGCACAATTCCAGATTTAAATTTGCACCCAGTACAGGCACAATTTAGGACTCTGTTAGCTGTTGGTGACTAACACTAGCCATGTCTCTTGGGCCTGATTTAATGGATATTGAGCAGAGCTCTTACAAAGTATACAATAGTTTGCTATGCTAAGCCATTACAGCTTTGTTGTAGAGAATGTCTCTCTAGCTTCAGTGGGCCTGTCTTGGCACAAGGAGGCATACAAGCACTGCCAAAATATAGAACACCTCTGCCCTTTCTTAAAGTAAAAGCCAGCATATTTGGAGGACTGCCACTCATTTAGCTAGACTCCCCAATTGCATAATTAATTGCAATTTATGGAATTCATTTATTGCTGGGAGATAGGAACAATAAGCTTTCACAGTTGGTTTGTAGTACAGTATATCTCCACAATCTGTAACTCTGAGTAGAAGCATCTCCAGAGAAGAATATAATAGTCCATCCTGTGTTTAACAAACAGCTGAAAGCTTAAAGGGCTTAATTCTCAACAGTGCATGAGAACTGAAAAGGAAACTACTGCTTCCAGAGCATATCAAGGGTTTCAGCCATTATTCCAGTATTTTAGTCTTGAAAGTTATTTTCCTGGGGGTGAAGGAATGAGCTTTAACAGTGCTCTGACAGCTCTGCCATGCTGGGGGAGGTACCCAGCAGACCTCCTCAGCTAAGCCTGGGTAAACTTTGTGAGTAGGTAGATGGAGGATGCTGGCACTGGTGATTCAGTTGCTGGATCTCTTCCATCTGACCCAGTGCTGAACCCGTGCCCACATGCATGCCACTGGAGAAGCCATGTCTCAGAAGAGCAGAAAGCCCAGACTACTACATTGTCAGAGTCATTAGAGGTTTTCTGGGAATTTTTTGCATCATTGGAGGAGTTTATAGGTGTGCAAAGTAAAACCTGGGTCAGTACGTGTGTTATTAGAACTGCATTGAGAGTTAACAAAATTATGTCAGTTCCCCGCATCAGGCAGAGTGCTGAAGTCAGGACAAAAAAATTTGGTTCTGATTGTACACAAAGGGTGCGCAGCGTGGAGGAGGAAAATGATTTGAGGTGTTTTTTCCAAGCTTAGTTACCCTCTTCAAGAGTAAGTTCTGGCTCCATCGTACACACTGTCCATAGGATTGTAACGTGCAGCCCATAGTACGCACCAACCTCTGCTCCTTACACACATTTATTCTTGGTTTGCTTCAAACCAGTCTTCTGGGAGCAGAGTAATTTATTTTCACTGCAGATGTTCAAGGGTCCTGGGAAGGAAAAAAAAAAACCAAAAAAAGGAGAACCAAAGCAACCTAAACCTTTAGGAAAAGGTATTCACACTGATTTTCCAGCCCCACCATGGGTTTTAAGCCTTGCCACAATTCGGATTTTGAGTCAACAGGTTTCAAACCTACTGAATAGCTGATGGCAACTAGTTTGGGGGAGATTCTTTAGAAAAAATGGTGGTAAAATCCCATGCCATTGTCTCAGCTTCCCCATTTCAAGGTTATTTCTTTTTTAGCTGCTCCCTGCAGTTAGCAGTGTTTTTATTGCTAGGGTCATGTAGTAAGTACGGAGGCATGGAATGATTGCGCAGCTACATGGCAGCTTGGCCATGCATTAAAGCTGGTTGTTAATCAAGTTCCTAACAAGACCATTAGCTCTGCTCTCTCCCATAGGCCAAACATCCATCGAATTAAGGCAGTCAAATGAAGACTGTGTCTCAAGTGTCAAATCTCTGATTTCGACTGTCATATTTATGAATTGTATTCAAAAAGACAGCACTCAAGAGTGTGGTTTGGTTAAAATTTACCTGGGATGTGTTTTTTCTGTGAAGCTGATGCTGAAGATGCAGGAATAGAGTGAGCTTTAAATGTCTGCTCCTCACTCAAATAGCATTTCATTTTTCCCCCAAATCTACCTCCACAGATTTTAGGGAAAACCTTCAGCTGATAGGAATGTCTATGATTTCACCATGATTTCAGGTGAACGGTCCCCCTCTGCAACCAGAACACAAAGAAAGATCCATAGGGATATTTTGCCCTTGAGCACACACAGAAAAGGAGCCCTACAGTCACCTGGGCCAGGAGAGTCAAGACCCCAACTACGGCCCTAATGTAGGCTCCCCACTTAACTGGAATTTCAGATGCATTTAAAATAGATTTGATGGCTCAAGAGTAATTATGGCCTAATGTGACTGGATGGCCCCGAGACCCAAGCAGGCTTCTGCCCTGAAAGCCTGCACTTCTCTGAACCAAACCACATTTCAGGTCTGGGGCTGCTCATGAAAGGGAGCTTCAGTCTGCCTGTGTCAATCAGCATAAACCCATCATGAGACTCTCCATGGAAATTTCTCCCCTCGGAGTACAATTCTTTCTCTCTCTTTTATTCTCCTTTTTATTTATCTTCTTTCCTCCATTCTGTGGATACCACTTGGCCTGGACAAAGAATTAATTCTTCAGTTGGGCTGGAAAAATAGAAATCACAAAATAAAAGTAGCAGAGCTATAAACGAAATAAAGCTGCTCACTTTTTCTCAACAAAACAGAGAAATCCCCCAAAGATATTGTGTCAGCCAGACTCTGTTTTCAGACAGTTCCACCAGAAGCCCAGAGAACAAAGAGCCAAACTCACAAAACAGCATCAACATCTGTTCCTGGTCCCCTTTCTCCCAGCAGCCTGCTCAGGAGTGGTCTGAGTGTTGTGATCTTCTTCTCCCAGGGATCTTCAGGCATTTACCTGGAGACATCTTATTTCAGATCCATTCTGTCTAAGTGACAGGAGAGAGAAGAGGGAAAAGATTTCACCCTTTCAGGACAGGCTCCTCACCACCAACTATGCAGCATGCAGGGGGATGAGCCTTCAAGTAAGGCAAGGCTGAGGTTAAATGCACTGTAGTCCTTATTAAATATCCCCAGAAAGAGACCTTCTGGGGTAACTAGAGCATGCACTTCCTTGACTGAAACCAGCTGAAATTATTACACTGGTGAAAAGGCTTTTCAGCAACAGAGAAACATCGCATTACTCAGTGGATGTTGTATTCCCCTTTTAGGTTCAAGACTCTACAATCATATTACTAACTTCTTTATATCTTTTTTAAAAATCTCCTAATTTTCTCCTTCTATCACTCTCTTTTATTACAAACAAAAAAATTACTTCAGAGATACATTTGGAGGTGGTGACATCCGATTGCAATAGAAAATAACAATTCATATCCGAAGAGACAAAAAGTCATTTGTAGGGAAATAAAAATCATAGAATCATAGAATTCTTAAGGTTGGAAAAGAACTCTGAGATCATCTAGTCCAACCATCATCCCAACACCACCATGCCTACTAGACCATGTCCTGGAGTGCCACATCCACACGTNAAAAGATGAATCTATGTCACACACCAGCTCAGGGAAAATAAAGGGAAACAGTCCTAGAGCTCTTCTTCAGCTGCGGTCCTTCATTCTTAGCAGCACCTTCTTGACAACTGGGTCCTTTCTCTGTCTTGGTTTATCTTTCTTACTGGATTTGTGTATGCAACAGCATTTGCAATATGTGAGTGGTCACTATTCGTGTAGGTATTAATGTGTCCTCCCTGCTAAGCACTATCCTGTTTCTCTCTGAGTTAATCCAAGGTGAATACCACTGTCTTTCCAGGAAAAGAAAACCCATGCTTCTTACAAAAATAGGGGGCTGCTTTTTACAGTCTTCTTAAGACAGTGCTTAAGTCATGGATGTTACAGAAGTTGTAGGACAAATTCCAAATTTGACTATAACACATTTATCCATCTCTAGTTGTTATTGTGAGACTAGTAATAATCAAAGACAAGTTAATAAAACATACCAATAGTATGTCAAGCCCGTTGTTCACTAGATTTTGTGGATTAGCAGTCTGGTGGCCAACAAAGACAGCCCTTCTCAGGAGCATCTTGAGATGCCAAAGCTTTTGCTAATTTGATAATGAAGCCTTCAGGGTTCCTGGCTGCATTTTGAGCTGTCTGGAAGGAGTCAGCTGGTCCCACAGGTTGTATAGCTATGTTAATAGCTGAGCGGAGACTGCGTCTACGTGTCTGCATTGCCTTTGACCACTGCACTTGTATATTGTTATTCTTATCTAACAACCATGTGGCCAAGGGCAGTGTGAGCTCAGACTCACAGTATCATATCTTAAATGCCACTGGGATAGACTAATCCTGCCTAACTTTAGACATCAACAGTATAGAAGCCTACATCTGAGCTAGTTCTCCAGAATCCCAGAAAAGGTGTTGGAAAGAAATAGCACTTCTGGGATATGATTCATCTTTTTTGCAGTAGGCATCTAAAGCAGGTCAGTTGAATTCTGTCTTATAAATGTCTACATATACTAGTTATAAAAGGAGTTGGGAGCTACAGAGCTACGTATGCCTTCAGTACACAGGTATGTTGTAAAAGTAGATGATCACCTTTGCCTCACCTGACATGGGGTAACTCACCAAGGTGTACGCACTGAGACCATTCCATATGTGAAGAAACATTTTAAGTCTCAGCAAAAGGGCGCTCACGCAGGCGTTTATGGCAGCACAGCTCACAAGCAGTGAGCTCTCGGGCCATTACAACTTGAAGGTGAGTTTGGTTCCTCTGGCCAGTGCAAGGTGAACACTAAAACATGCTCCACTTTCTACTGCAAAGAGCCGTCAGAGAGCAGCAGCTGTCTTTCAAGACCAGTGTAGGCTAGACCAGCAAAGTGAGCATTCACTAGAGATGAAGGTGTGAAACTGTGGCTAAACAACACCCTCCTGTTCCTCTTGATTTCATCTGAAAATCATACACATTTAACACTTCTAAAAATCACAGCTCAGACTGCTACATTTCATTTTGAGTGTTCTAAATCAGGATGTCATTTCCTTGTAGATTAAGTCTTTCTGAATTTTTTTAAGAAGTTTAGATAAATTTGAAGATGAGATTTTATTTGAATGACCTTAGAGAAATAAGCTTGGGTGACCACGTTTAAGATAGTTCACACCTACAAGGAGTAAACACTGACAAGTATTGTCTTGCTATATGTGTTTGCAGTGGAGCACTTTTAGGAAGTAGGTGAAAAATATACATCACAGTTTCATAGTTGGAGATGCTCAAATAGCTTTTCCAATGAGAGGTCTTCAATTACCAAAGTATCCCCTCAGCAGGAAGTATTTCACCTCTGGGAGGTGTAAGAGCATGCCAGCTCATGCCAGCTCTTCCATACACCTTCATGGTGCAGAGCCAAGGTACCACATCACTGCTGCTTCTTGAGAGAACAGTGAGAAGTCTACTCCCAAAAAGGTACTCACAATCTGGATAACAACCCTGTAGATTGAGTAGTCCTGCCTTATACTATTGGCAAATTAAGCTTGTTTAAGGTTTTTAGGTACTCGCTATAAATGAATTTTCAACAACTGAATCTGTGCTACTCCAGCTCAGTGGGTTTTTGCCTCTTTTTCAGTGCTCCCTGATACATTGCACTGCATTATTACCAGCTGACATTTCACAAAAGCTGTGCTTCACACTCTGGATTCAGCACTCCCCCTGTGATCAGCTAGTGCTCAGAGATGTTCATGTGTGGTTCAACAATGTTAGACAACATTCAAAATCTTCCCTGATTGTTTTTTTGCGCCTTATACTGATTTAACCTTTCTCTTAGAAGGCCTAGTGAGGGGCCTATTCTTATGCAACCTGGAGTGCTTTTTTATTCTAATAGGATCCCAGCTAAATTGCATTTCCCTACAGAGAAGGAGATAAATGTCTATGTTCTTGACTGAAGAGTAAAATCTTTAGCAAAGCTTTGAAATTACAAGTGGGGGGACACATACCCCTTTTTGAGGAGAGACTGTAGTGGAAGAGACCTAAAGAGTTTGCAAGACCATCATACGCACTCCTACCATTTGTGATCAAAAGGCAATTGCTTCTGAAAGGTGCATGAAAAGGCCAACAGGAGCCCCAGCTGAGGAAATGCCCAAGGATCTATCATAACCAGCTTAAGGATTTGATCTATATGCTCATACTCAGGTTGATATTGGAGCACCTTTTGTCAACCAGTCAAGCATCCTCCCAAAATACTGTTAAATACAGGGATCTACTGAGTGGACTAGCAGATTGTCAAGCATTTTGTGCACAACAGCACTAGTTGAAACTTCCAGGAAAGGTTGTCACTTACTTGCGAGCAGACTTCAACAGTGATTATCAGATTTCCTTCTTTTACTTAATTCTGCTCTGGTTTAAGCAAGCAAGCTTCTGTTTTTTTCCTTCACTGCTACAAAATAAGTTGTTAGAAACTCCACTGACATATCATGTCACGTTGCATCAACATCACCATGTAATCATGGGATTACACAGTCTGAGAGAAAAACCTGGTGAGACCAGCAAGGAAATTTGGAAGTGCTTTTCCGTGCAGAACTCAGCCATACTAATTGCAGGGGGAAAGATATCATGCTCTTTAAGCAGGCAGATTTCAGCTGCTTTTAAGTCATGGCTTTTCAGTCAAGGGCTCCAAAAAGGTTAGGCAAACTTTACTTAGTGAATTCTTATCATCAGAGGAATTTTTGGAACAAAATGTTTTGTCATCAACAAATGTTAGTTTGATAGAAACAAAATTGTTCAGAGAAGCACATATGGTTTACATTTTTTTCTTGAAAGGAGTTTCCAATCAATGTGACAGCTACAGAAAAGGAGGCTCCTCCCAAGCACCTAAAAACATGGGCTTTGAAATGCTGTGAAGTCCCACATTTTAACCTCAGAGTGAGGTAACCAGCTGTTTTGAGGGTAGATCTCTCCTATTTCCCATGAACTTTTCCAAAGATCTCAATTTGGAATGTAATGTGTTTTTTTTTTTTT
>VZTL01064045.1:2438-24763 GCA_013400535.1 Scopus umbretta
CGAGGAAGTAGCCCGGAAATTTTACCAAGTGCAGTTCATTCTATGCTGCTTGATACTAATAGGGTAATGATGTGGAACTCCCATTCAGATGTTAACTGTGAGCAACAAAACGTGTGCTACATCTGTATACTGGTGGAGACATCAATGGATCCACACATGTTAAGTATGAACAATGATTTTTTTTGAATCTTAAGGAATAAGGCCACTAGGGGCTTTCTCTAAGGTGTCTTTACGGTGCTTTTCAATATTTTGAAGTCTCTAATACAAACAAAATACTCTAGAAATGCATCAGTGAAAGTACAAAACCAGTAAAAAAAAGGGGGAAAAGTTGGTTGCAATTACAAGTTGTAGTGAGAAGGTAACAGGTTTACATTACTTTCTGAACATCATTGCTTTTATATTGAGCAGACAAGGGCCTCTTAGGATGAGGAGACTCCAGAGATGATTTAACGGTGCAGGACAGACTGAAGCAAAGGTTTCTTTGTTGTTTTTCACTTTTAAGAAGTGTGTGACAAGTTGATGGTTCGGGAAGAGAGTGCAATTATCAGCACCAAACTCTTAAAACCCAGTTCATCCCATCAGACCATTGGTTTCTTTCGGTGTAGCAGAGGGCTCCTTGTATTCAGCATCTTCTCTGGGGGAAGTTGCAAAGGGTCTAGGATGAGTCAAAACAGCCTAAAAGCCTCATGCACACACTGAGGAACAAGGACCATGGAGGCCACCCAAGAGAAGCATTGCTGGCAGCATTCAGTAACATGGCTCCTACGAATGCAAGGCTTCCTTGCTCACTGTGACAGTAGCTCACAGCAGAAGGCATAAACTGAGGCATGGAAGCCTCTTTGTTCACTGAGCAGATGGAAATGTTTGGCCACTCTGTGGATTTCTTCTTGCCGTCTGTACTCGAATTGCCCTTGTTTTCATACCATCCAGCATTAATGTTTCCCAGAGTTGCCCCTTAAACAGAGCAAAAATACTCTACAGCATATTAACAACACAGGCATATTGCAGTAAATGGCTTTATACATAATACAACATGGTCATTAGCCAGCTGTGCACATAAAGCATCAAGTGGAGACAGCAGGATGTAAACCAGGTTCTTCAGCTCTGAAGGCATCAGTCTCCGCACAGAGGGCTAACGGAGCTCTCCTGGCCTCATGTTGCAATGGAGAGTGCTTCTCTGTCAGCAGTAGTTGTCCTTCTCTAGGGTGTCCTTCTCTTTATATTATTTCAAAATGCCTGTAAGCCATGGGCTAGCTCGGTGAGAACAAACTAATTGCACTGCAGGCAACAGTTCCTGTGTGGTAATCATGGATCTGTTGGCCATGATAATTTTTAAACCTTCCTAACTTACTGCCAGTCAGAATTGGACAGGTTTATATCTTGTGATTTACCACAGTTAGAAGCATCTCATACTGGCCTAATGTCTGTATCTAACTATTAATCATATTATTGTATTTCTATATAATTAAAGAAAGAGAACGTATTTGATGATATAGCATAGGAGGGTTTTATTAGAAGTTTATGGCCACAAGTTTTATTGGCTAAAGTTTTACATCCACACCAAGTTATGTATGTCATCTTTAACAAGTGCCAGTAAAACTTTTATATTGTGCCACATATACTGTCATGTATTCAGAACATACTTCAGGACCATCGTTTCTGTTTTAATATCTGAATTGCCTCTTCGGCAGTGGGAATGCAAGAAACGGGTCTGATGGTCCTGAAAGCTTCCCCTGTAGGCTCTCTGGCAGAGCTGACATACCTCTGCTGGTGAAAACCAGAGGCAGGCACTGGTATGAGTTCCTCGTTCTCTTTGCCACCTATGCACCTTGAAGGTCTCAGAAGTAAATGGTAAGGACCGGTATATTCCATATAAGGGTGAGATTGAACGCTGAAGATATGGCTGGCTGGTTTCTGAAAAATGAAGTTGTATTTTCTGTTACCCAGTAGGAGGATGGAAGTAGGCAGGTAGAAAAGATGCAAATTATGATATTTGATAGACAGATTTTTTAGCAATGTTTTGGCTTGGTCAGTTATTGCTTACAGAGTTGAATTGCAGAGAATCAAGGAGAGATTTTTTTGAAAGCTCAATGTAAATTCAGTGAGCAGATAAGTAGCAGAAGCAGATAAACATCTTTAAAGGGACAAAAATGTCTCCTGATAAATATGTGTAAGCAATAAGAGTGGACGAGTCTTCTATAATGCCTGACCTTAGCTATTGTAAAGGAAATGAAGCAAAAGCTTTTGTGGTTGTTTCATTTAAAGAAGACAAGTGATTTGCCCCTCTCACTTTACAGTATCAGAGCTCATGCAGTGCAAATTAGAGAGGAGGCAACATCAGATTCAGATTTCTAGCGCATCTGAATCCTGGACTTTGCTCTAGTCCGAAACCTAAGATGGAGTTTCCTAACCCTCCGATATGAAAGTGCACTTGCTTTCACACCTGAACTGCAGTGGAGTTAAGTTCGATGGAGTATTTAAGTTCATCTCAAGCAAAGACCTCCTTTGTTTTGGGGACAAAACTCCTTGGAACTGCAGTTCCACACTACAGTCTCTGAGATACCCATGCTGTAGGAGATCATTGTAAGAGGGAGAAGAAAACAAAACAGGAGCTGGCTCAGAGAGAGAGTCAGCAAACAATAACAAGCTGCCAAATGATCATTTTAGTGCTGCAGTTGTTTGCCTCTGCAAAATTTCAAGGACAGTCATCAGAAAAGCTTGCTGGGGAAAAATCCTTTTAAAAAGGGGCATTCTGTGGTGGTAGTTTCAGTTTGGAAGAGCTGTGTTTTGAGACAATGCAATATTTCTTCAATAGGAGAAAAAATTGCCGATTTTCTAATGAGCAATTCCTGTATTTAGTCTGCTACTATTACATCACCTTTTATAAAGCGCTCCCATTTAGGGATATCTCATACCACTATGTGCCTAGTAGCTCCACAGGAGCCTGAGATGAAATTTCCTATGTATTCACTGTATTTTTGTATCAGTTCTCTTTTCCCTTGAAAAGATGCAGACAACAGTGAGCGGCTTTACAATAGGGAAGCTGTTGTGCTTTCTCATTGTAATGACAACAGAAGAAAAACAATCAAGAAGGGTAAAAAAAGTTGCCTTTTTTTGTTTAAAGGATAGTGAACACATTCCCCTTTATCAGTGGTAACAGGTATTGTTTAGAGAGACGGTTTCCAAGTTGAATGGTATGTTTCCAAAGGACATGAATATGACTAAGTTGTAAGCAAGCGTTCCCTAAAAACTCCTTTCAGCCCACAGGGTTTGTATTGTTGTTCTTGGTGTTTTGTTCTATAATACCTCCCCTTTTGCCAAGACCGATTGACTGTTACGTTCCTATGTACCAACACTCCCTCAAAGCCTGAAATTATCTGACTAAGCAAATATTTGTGGCAGAACCATTTCATTTCAAAGAATTTGTACCCACTGTCATAATTCAGCCCTGGTTCATTTGTGCTTTGCCTGAGGCAAAGACTTTTTGCAAAACACCAAGTCTTGAAAGGAACTTGGCTTCCCTCAGTCCTGCTCTTTTCAGGTATTTGTTCTGATGCTGTCACCTCTGCATTAGTCATTGAATGCTGAAATAGAGCAGAACTAATATGGCGCTTTACTGTGGCAACTTTACATATAAATAACTTGCAACTGGAGAGGTCGTTACCTGACATTATACATTCAGTTGTATAATAAGTATATGCTCTTGGAGATCTTTCCACAGCAATCCTGATGGGAAAGAGTTGGGGGACGGTATTTTTTTTGTTTTGTTTTGTTTTTCCTGTGGCTATGGAATTTACACTGTAGGAAAGAGTAGTTTTTCAGGTACAAAGACTACGCGTTCTTGGTTTTGATTGCATTTGTAGGAAGGGAACTGCAGATTCTGGGGCCAAGGACTACAAAAAGTTTGGTTTATGTTGCAAAGAGTACAGTGTTTGCTACTTACCTTGGCGCAATGGCCTAGTTGGCAAACTAAGAGAATATAAAACCCCTGCTCTCTTAAATAAGGTACTGCATTGGGTTAGCTCTGCTTACTGCTGTTGGATGAAAGCTCATGATCAATTGTCTTGTAAGCCCATTGTTGCAAAGTACAGGCATTGGCTTGCTACTGCTAAACTGGTTAATGAGTAAGAGTCTGGGGAAGTCAGCTTCCAGAAGACACTACCATCCTCTTTGATACAGCTACAAACTTTTCCTCCCAGTGCTGGGGAAGGAACAAAGACTCTCTGCAGAGGACCAGGAGGATCAGCTGCTTTATCTGTAAATTCAGGGACTTTTACTATTCAGATCGTGTCTGTGCCCCGTCACAGTACACTCATTTTTCTGTATCACAAGGCTTTGTTTTTGCCTGGGTGGCTGCTTCAGGATGCAGTAGCTGTCTCCATTCTGCTGTGTTACTGGTCAGCGTAACCAAACTTCTTATACCTAATTCTGCCTTTCAGGGCTCAGGAGCTGCTGCTGAAATACTCGTTCATAATCTTTGATATCCTCTTATTACATCCCACTGTACTAACAGTGTAGCCTGGGGTTTTTGCATACGGAGCTTGCTGAGATACCAAAAGCAGAGATTATGGGGTACCATGTGGCAGTGACAGCAGCAGTGGCTGCAAATAGCTTTTGTCTCCGTATCAGGCCATGTACAGAGGCAGATGGCTAGTTGTTTAGGCAATACCCTGTCTTCTCAAGAGAAAAAGATGGTCATCCTGATTCCTGTTTGTGTACCATAGTTTGGGAACCTTTCACATAGCCACAAGCACAAACAGCTCATCACAGATCCTAGAGACTGGGGTTGGCAGTGATTGGAATTTGCAAAAGGAGTATTACAACTTGTTTCTGAAAATCTTTCCTTGGTAAGCCAGTGATAATGATCTGTTACATTTTACAGAACTTTTCCTTGCTGCCACAATACTGTATTATTGAAAATATCCCAGAACAGCTATATTTGACGTCTCTCCACCCCACCTCTCGGCTCCAGTTTGGTATAGACATATAGACTGCTAATTCACTAGCATTATTGCCAGATCTGTGCAGGCCCAGAGTAATCAGTGATGAGGGTGTAAAACAAAGCAGTCAGGCAAATTTCACATTCTGTTTTGGGGAAGTAAAAAAAGTGAAGCCTGTGTTTTTTCCTTCCCCCGTTACAGTATTTTACATAAACTTTAATTACTCCCTTTGCTTTTTTGCCACGTTAAGTTCAACAGTGTAGTAGCGATGAGTACCAGGCCCAGTATGTCACACTGAAAGGGATGGGGTTATTAGCACAACAGATTAACTAAAGTTTCTGGCGGTTAGAACAACTCCTATTATAAGCAGACTGAAAACTCTGAAGTAACATCTTTCCAAATAATTGAAAATCATCTTGAAGTGCTCAAAAATGTCCTGTGCCTGAGATGAAGTTCTTCGTACTTGATGGAAGATTGAATTGAGTTGGACAGTGCTGGTGTCTTATTTCTTTTGCTTGCTTTAAGAGTAAACTTCAGTCTCATTTATCCAGACCATTTATAGTTTGCTCAGGAGTGTGCTTGGCTGACCCTTGGCAGTCCCTTGTTTTGATGCAGCGCTTATTATGTGTTTCTATTAGAAGCAGAATATTTAGACAAAATGGCCCTTTGTCATTAATGTTCCTGTTCATATGGAGCATACTTCTTAGTTTTGATTGAATGAGTAAATGCTCATTTTGAAAAATTACTATCATTAGTCATCTTCTGTATTATTCTCCTGGTATGGGGCTAGTGAGGAGAGGAAAAGCATTATTTTCTGTGCTTGTACAAGAAAAGTATTCCTGTAGATGCAGAGAAAACCGCACTGTTACTGCTTTTAACTTGACCTGTGGGAAATGAGAGGCACACATATCCACATACTTTTGGAGATTCACAAAACACGTGGATCCTTTCCTCAACAATGAATTAAACATTGGTAATATCTGTCTCAAGAGCAGATTGTCATCTGGAGATAAGACCTCAAAGAACAGTTAATACCAAATGTACCTTTAAATCTCATTGTGCAAGACTGAGGAGAGAGAAAAACAGAGGCTAGAGCAAAAAGAGGTACCCAGCTCTCTGAAGTCTTCTTGCTGGTAGCAGTCTCTCTCAATTTAAAATGTTTCTTGTTCTAAATGCTTATTTTTCTAATAAGTTAGTCATTTTATTAGCTAATATTTATAAATAACTTGGGAATTAGCTGATACTAACAATAGGAATTGAGAAGAATTAATTCTTGCATAGTTGAAGATGGTGAAGTATATGAAACGGGCTGCTACATTTTTTGGCTCTGTATTTTGTGGGCAGACAGTTCAGTAAAATGTTTCCATGTATTACATTGCACTCGCTGTTTCCTGCGCCCTGTATATCATTGAGTAACAGAGTCTTCTAGTATCGTGAGACAGACTTCAGTGGGCTTCAGGTCACAGAGAGTGACCAGACCTGATGGAAAATAAATGAACAACAAAATGTTAAAGACACGTCAAAATAAAATTAAACTTAAAAAACCCCAAACATCTAAGACTGTGAACTCTATGGGATGAAATAGTTTTTTGATAGCTACTATCTAGTAGCAGGTCCTATGCAAAGCAGAAGATCCAAATTACAGTTTCTAGTTGATGCCCTGTTGCAGTCATTTTCTGTTTCCTTTCGGTGTATTCCCACTGTGATGTAGGGAAAATGGTTTTTGAAAAAAAAAAAAAACAAACCTAAAGATTTGGCTGCCTTTTTTCATATTTGAAGATATGTCTAGTTCAAGTTGATGTAATTTACCCAATGCAGTACAGTGATATCTGTTCTGTCAGGCTGAGAATATGTAATTCTGTCCATAAAGGAGATACTTTTCCCTCTGCAGCAAGGCACTAGAGATAAGATGCAGGACAATGTTGACATCTCCAGCTCTCAGCAGAAGACGACGACTTGACAAAATAAGCCTTGTTAGGACTCAGGGAATGTCTTTGCAGGGTATTCTTTGGATGTGATGAGCAAAAGGGGGAGACGGTGTTAGAATGATGCTTTTTGACAAGATGCTTCAGGGAAGGGGATAACAGCTCTGTATTCCACTTAGCTCTAGGAGAGGGGATAAGGATTTTCACAGTGTGTGTGCTGTTGTGTTAATAGCATGAACATTATTCCTATGAATAATGTTTAACGTTGCAAGCAGCAGCATATGCTGTCATTGCAGCATGCAGGCAAACGTTTACATGCAAGAGTACTATTTTTGAAGAGAAATTGCCTAGAAAGCCCAAGGTTGTCCTTGTAGGTTTACTGGGACACGTGGTTGATGAACACTGTATGAATATTTAAAATTACTTATATGGAATCCTTGACAAGCTTCACTGAATCTGCAGAAGGGGAGAAAAGTGGTTTGGGATTATGCACACTAACCTACAGTATTACGTACCTCTCTACCACTGAGAAAATATCATACCTAAAGTCAACAGATTTTCTCACCTGGTCAGGCAATAGGGTTTCCTTGTATCACTGAGCCTAGCACTGTGCTTGACAGTCATCCTTTTCCTCCCCTGGCAATTCAGAATTAAGATACTGCTGTGATTTAATCATTCTCACCTTTCTCACGTTTCTCTATCACTTCTGTTCAGACCCTTGCCCCTGCTTAAATGCTTTCTTGCATCAAAGGTGCCATGTAGCTTGCAAAAACAATCACACTGCAGCAACATCATCATTTTCACGGAAGTCTGCTCAGCTTTTTTTATTGCCCCATGTAAGGCTTCTTTCATGCCGAGACACACAACAAAGGCAATTTACTCTTCTCCTTAGCCTCATGAGAAGGTGTCAATGTGAGGTTGCATTTTGAGTCCCATGAAGTTGCATCTGGCTGCTGGCTGTTCTGTGGTGGCCTCCATGTGCTGGGCATAGCTAGTCAGCACAGCCCATCAGTAACACTGGTGCAGGATATCTGGTAGTAGTGCACAGCACTGGGCTCTCACTTTCTAGGCACCAGATAATGGAGTCACAGAAAACGTGAGACTTTCCAAGCCTGGAAGAAACATGTTTATCACAAACAGGTCCGCAGTATGGCTAGAGTGCAGAAGTGCAGTCTGTCATTGTTTTGGTCTTTTAGTACTGTGGCTGCAATTTCCTTGTATCCATACATGCAGATCATATAAATTTCTATATTGGTTGCCAGCAACACAATCTATTACTGCCACATATTGCAGAGCTATTAAACCAGTGGAGAAGGTCATGGTGATGAGACCTGTCATGGTTTAACCCCAGCCAGCAACTAAGCACCACACAGCTGTGTTGTGGTTTAACCCTGATCAGCAACCAAGCACCACACAGCCGCTTGCTCACCCTCCCCCTACCCCAGTGGAATGGGGGAGAGACTCAGGGGGAAAAAAAAACAACCAAACCCTAAAACCTGTGGGTTGAGATAAAGACAGTTTAATAGGACAGCAGAGAAAGAGAAAATAACAATAATAACAACAGAATATACAAAACAAGTGATACACAACGCAATTGCTCACCACCCGATGCCCAGCCTGCCCCCAAGCAGCAATCACTCCCTCCCCTGGCCAACTCCCCCAGTTTATATACTGAGCTTGACACCAGGTGGTATGGAATAGCCCTGATGGCTAATTGGGATCAGCTGTCCTGCCTGAATTTCCTCCCAGATTCTTGTGCACCTGGCAGAGCATGGGAAGCTGGAAAGTGTAAACAACTGAAACCAGGACAAGCTGCTTGCTCACCCTCCCCCAGTGGGATGGGGGAGAGAATCAGAAGAGTAAAAACGAGAAAACTCATGGGTTGAGATAAAGACAGTTTAATAGGTAATGCAAAAGCTGCACACACAAGCAAAGCAAAACAAGGAATTCATTCATTACTTCCCATCTGCAGGCAGGTGTTCAGCCATCTCCAGCAAAGGAGGGCTCCATCACGCTTAACAGTTACTTGGGAAGTCAGATGCCATCACCCCGCCCCCTTCCTTCTTCTTCCCCCAGCTTTATATGCCGAGCATGACATCATATAGTATGGAATATCCCTTTGGTCAGTTGGGGTCAGTTGTCCCAGCCGTGTCCCCTCCCAACTTCTTGTGCACCCCCAGCCTGCTCGCTGGTGGGGGGGGGGGAGAAGCAGAAAAGGCCTTGACTCTGTGTAAGCACTGGTAGTAAGGAAAACATCCCTGTATTATCAACAGTTTCCAGCACAAATCCAAAACATAGCCCGGTACTAGCTTCTGTGAAGAAAATTAACTCTTTCACAGCCAAACCCAGCAGCACTCATGGGTTATAAAGTTGTCATAGGCTATACCACATCATTAAAAATGAAGACATTGGATAACAACATATTCAGATCCCATGGGTCACATTTATTTGAATTTTCACTGTAATTCTGTTTGCAAAAAAAGACCCTTGAATGCTGTCTGCTGCACAGCAGACTTTTGGCAGTTGTTTAAAAGTAGCAGTCAAGACTTTCCATTAATTTCCCAGGATAACAGCCTGGCGATCCTGCTTTGTGACAGGCTGTGTTTTGGACCTGTGCAGTCTCAACTCTTTTGCTCATGTTCCTGTAAATGGGATGGTTGAGTTAACGGAACCCCTCAGGCATGGGAGGGAAATCATACCTTCCCTGGACACCACCTGAGAAGGAGCAAGGGAAGGGATTTTCAGAGACATTGAGTATGGGAGGTGGGAGCGTCACTGAATAGAGCTGAGAGCAGCCACTTGGGGGACAGAGGAAACTTCTTATGGACCATGCTCCTTAAGGACTTATTAAGAATTGGGCAGTTTGCTGCAGAAAGTGACTGATGAAGGAATAAAGCTTGGGGGCAAGGACCTGCTTGCAAGGAGATCCTTGTGGGTGAAGGGAGTATCGGTTAGAACCCATTTTCATTTCTCTTTTCTCTGCAATAGTCTTTTTTGAGTTTCTTTTCTTTAATTAAAATGTTAACTTTTCTATTTTATACTTTAGCAAAGCCTGGCTATTTTAGTTTAAAAGCCCTTTGGTCTTTTTTGTAGAACTGTCTATGAAGAGAAGGCTTTGGATCTTTTCACACATTAAATATAAGTTAATCTTTATCGCCATCCCTGCCTTCTGCTGCATGGAAGTACTAAAGGTCAAGGTGGAAAGGGATAAAGATCCTTATGCTGCAAAAAGCAAACAGCTTTGACCTTATGCTCAGTAGTTCCCCGAGCACGTGGACTGCAACTCAAAACACAAAAGTCAGCAAAGCTATTATGAATGCGCAGGGTTAAGGATCAAGCAGATCCGGTGAGGACAGAGAAGTTCAAAATGGTCTTCGGTGCTCAAGGACCAGTTAAGGCCCATCAGCGCCTGTACTGGAAGTGGCGCAGCTCAGCCGAGCTGCAGTGGGCATTGCAGGGGTGCTACCGCTGGGCAGGGCTTTCTGATTTTAATGCCATCCCATTTGCCCCATGGCAACTCGGCACCTACGCAAAGCACCGGCTATGCACAAGATTGCTATGGATGTATATATATAACTGCAAACACATTGCATGTTAAATCCATTCAGTTAGTTTCTGCAGTTGTTTGGAAATGTTAAGAGAGAGTTTAACAAAAGGCAAGATCAGTGTTACCAAAGCATTGCGTTTTCATTTTCTGTTATCCTCGTCACCTTAAAAAGCGGCAGGCTCCATGCTTCTGTGTTCTGTTAGATCCCGGAAGGGTGTCAATGTTTGCAAGAGATCCCTAGAGACGGGACAAAGCACTAAGGTTGTAAAGTTGTGCTGTTTTAATTTGAGGAGGCAGAAAGCCAAGTTAGATTGACAGTTTAAGTACCAACAAAATAATAAACTAAATGCATATTCTGTGTCCAAGCCTCTTCTGCTTTCAGTTCCCACTGGGGCACTCTGTTCCAGTGCCCTTGTTCCATTCGACTTTCTTGCAGAAGAATTGGAGAGTATCCAGCTTTTTAAATTACCTCAGCTTTAATTTATTCTGCTTTTGATGATCATAGCACCATACATCTAATGGTTCCCAAATCTTTTCCTTAGTCTCTGAGGCTATAATTTACCTCCCCAATGCCTCAAAGGCAGATACCACTTACTTTAAAAGTTACGTATAACTTTAATATCCATATGTTTATATAATATATGCAGTTTGTGGGGTGAATGAGGAAGGGAGATGATTTATGCTTCATGAACATTTCCAGTCATTTAAAAGACAAACGAATTTCAGTTTTACAGAAGCATCTTAGCAGAAACCTGCACAGGTGCAGCATATTTAATGTAACTTACACTTGGCAAGAAAATGAACAAGCTATTCTCCTTTAGGACTTGGTACCAACCTCACAGAACTAATGATCCAGCTAAATGTATTCCTTTTCCATGACAGGGGTTTTAAAGAAAAACACTAAGACTAGGGGATGTGGGAAAAAAGGCACGTGAATTAAGAAGCACTGAATTTTATATGTCAGGATTTAGACATAGAGAGCTTGATTCCAGTTTCCACTGAGGCACCTTTATGTAAACCTGGAAATCCAAAGGGAAATCAGTGAAACAAAGCTGTAGCACTTGTTAAGGCCCCTCTTCAAAATAGATTAAATTTAGATAAAACCTGGGTCCAAAGCCTTGTTTCCCATGTGATTGCAGGGCTGTAGGAATAGGAACTATATGTGTTAGTAGAAGAGAATTATGGTGAGAATTAAATTCTGAAGACTGGCCATGTAAGGGCACAGGATGGCTCAGGAAAGCAAATCTGAGCAAGATGTCCCATGATTGCATCGCAGCTGGTAAAAGTGAGCTCTAGTCCAAGGTGAGCACTGATTCCGGAGCCCTGCAGACACTCACACGCTGACTGCCACATCGCCTCTCATGCTCCCCGTGGCTGGCCAAGGCAGAGCATGGATACTTATCTCCTCCTGCATCTAAGCCTGGTATGATCTCTGTGTGCTGTTGCTGCTGTCTTGGCATTACAGAGATCAGACGTGGTGGAAAAGGAGAATAGCCAATTTGCTGCAATGCAAGTTAATACATATTCTGTCACATATCTACTAGTTTCAAATGTATCTTCTCCTTTTATTTTCACCTGTGCATATATGCTCAGGTAGAGCCAAATGCTCAAGTGGTTGCATATATGCTCAGGCAGAACTAAATGGTCAAGTGGTTCATGTTGATGTAACTTTCTTAAAGCCTGGTGGAGGCAAAAAGGAACTATAGAAATCTGGAACTTTATCTGACCTTATGAATTCTGATTTGAATAGAAAGGCAATGAGTGTAACTTAGCACCCATTAGCAACAGAAACAACCTCTCTTAAGAATCAGACAAGACTATGCTTGAAGCAACTGGTCAGGCTTGTGAAACAGGTAACTTTTCTTACTGTCCAAAATTGACTGATTTTTAAAGGGAAAGCGGGGACACAAAGACACTGCCTGCATCATGCCTGTGCTGCCCAATAAGTCATCCTAAACAACATGAAGTGTTGTCTTGCATCTTTCTAATGAGTTGTTTGTTCCTTTTTCTTGCTCCTTTTTCTTTTTCCTCCATAGGTGATGAAATAGATTGGCTCCAGCTCTCCCCTCCTGGCATGCCATATGTGCTGCGTGATGCCCTTCTTTGCTAGATTGTTCCAGCCTTTGGGGAGGTGGGAATTTATTCCTGGAATCCCTCCAGTGTCCAGATCACTTTCATTGTCTTTATTAGTATGGACTGCAGCCCATCATTGTTGAGGAGAGTGGTTGGTAGGGAGCATATGAGATAATTGCCTAAAATGAACTCTACCTCCATGAGGCCCAAAATCACTCAGTGGCATTGCAGCTTTCTTATTCCGGCTTAAGTCACCTTCCTTCCGCTAGGCAGTAGCTGGTTCTTACATATGTTATGGGGACCATATGCTCAGCCTTGGTCCAGTCCCAGGCTTAGACAGTCTGCCTGTAAAGCAATATACGTTCTCTCCTGCAGACCTTTCTAGGTGGCATCCCCATTCTTCAGGTGCAGGATGGCTAGCAGCAAAAGAAAGCAGCTTTTCTGTGTCCTCACTAACTGAGCAAAGCTCCGTGGGTTAAACTCTTCCTGTCTGCTTATTCCCAAGCCTGGCACAGCTCTGTGTGGTAGGGCCAGCCTCTCTAATGTTGCTGCACCTCATGCAAGGGTATATGACTTTCTTGTCAGCTTAAAACAGAGTGCTGCACTATTTCATGCGGGCTTTAGGTTGGTGACGGGTCATGACCATGTAAGGATGGTCCAAGTCTCTGAAGGTTCCCTTTCCTTGTATTTGTAATAAGACGAACCAAATCCTAGTGTTGTTTTCTCTGCTGGGCTTATGGAACAGACAGCATGGTGTATCAGAAAAGGTCAAGGAGGGGCCTCGCTACCTCCCCCAGCTGGAACCAGTTAGCTGATGAGAACTAGGGCCTGCAAACTACCAAGGAGGATGTGAATGCCAGGAGTAAGCTGGAGGTGCAGGTTTTGGAGCTATAGATTGAGAGGAACTGTGCAAGAAAAGATGTAAGAAGGGGAGGAGTGGCTATAAAACCAGTGAGGAAGATTCTTGAGGGATGGGTAGGAGCAGTGGGGCTAATTGCATGTTGCTGGGCTGGAGGCCAGAGGAGGGGATGGGCTTCCCGTTCCCTGCAGAAGGGGAAGAAGCAGCCCTGGAGGCAAATAAGCAGCAGACAAGGGAAAAGTCCAGTGCTGGTTTATATGGTATGGGATTTTTTTGTTTGGAAAAGGAAGAGTCCCTGTTGTAGCCAGGCAGAAAGGTCATGTCTGCCTAGTATAGTGCTTAGATTTCTCCAAGACTGAGGCACAGGGAGTAGTAAGGTTGCGGTAGTAAAATACTTCCTCTGGGTAATTTTGCTTTCCTAAAACACTGGCTATATTAGTCTGATTGAAACGCTGTAGCAGTGTGTAGCAGGCTTCCTATGCCTGTATTGATTCACTGAAAGTTAGCTTTGCTGAATTGTGTCTTCTGTCATGTAGTGGCTTATACCACATCAGTGTTTTTGAAATCTCTTGTCAAGTGGAGTTTTCACTTGAGGTTCCTTCTTGGTACTGATACGGTTTAAGCAAAGATGAGAAGCAAAACTGTCCTGTCAGAAGTAGCACAACCCTGCAGCTCTTCTCTGCCTTGGGGCAGCTGTGTCCCATCACAGTTTGTTACAGCAGCTGGAGGTCCTCTCTCGACCCTCTAAGACGAATGGACCTTGGCTCTTTGTTAGGCTCCTGTTTGCCCTTTCCCACTTGAATTTATTGGGTTGGTGCGGAGGGCAGAAGGCAGTAAACTCTTGCATTCAGCCTGCTTCTGGTCATAAAACTAAACTGTAACCATGGCCTGAATTAGAAATCCCAGGACAGGAACAAAACCTCATAAACCAGTGAACTCTTTTACAGCCTGCTGTAAGCATGTTTTTTTTACCCTTCTAAAGGAAATAGCCACATATCTCTTTGCCACTTCAGCGAGCAGGAAGCTTTATTAGAAAATGTTTCCTTGTGTTTGTGCCCTACTTGGTTCGTTTGGTTCTTATTAGCTAGTAATTATTTCATTACTGTAGAAATAGACATCATGTTACTTTTTCATGTTGGTGTTGGGGTTTTTTTCCCCGCCCTGTTGTTGTGTGAACATTTCTTACAGTTATTTGCCGCAGGGAAAATGTTAAAAGGACTCTATAACAGTAGACAGAAACAGAGAAATTGCCTTAGCTTTGGAAGAGCCTTGCCTCTTGCCCTCATCTGGCATCAACAAAACCATGAATATTAAACTCAGGTGTGAGCCAAAATGACCCAGCTTTACAATTACAAAGGAAGGGGTGGGGGGAGGTTGAACCAGGGCAGATTAAGAGACTGGAGAGTTTGGAGGTTTGTGCAGCTGAAAGCACCACCAGTTTCTGGTCATTACCAGTTGAATGAGGGAGGAATGAAAGCAGCAGAAGTCATCTTTGACTGTTGGCCCTGGCCTCTGCAATGGAATGGCATGAGAAGGCAGCGTCAATAGGTTTATGTGAGTCTAATGTTGTTTAGAGAGTGGTGTCTGTGCTACTAGATTTTAGCGGCTGAAAGAGACCGGTATTAGCAGCTAGTCTGTGCAGCAGGGGCCACAGATCCCAACCAGGAATGGCTTCAGCCAGCAGCCCCAACTGCAGTGCTGGTAAGATATGTGCGGTATTATCTGTGGCGAATAATAGAATAGTTTAAGATATTATGTGCTGATCCTAGAGGATGGAAATTTAAAGGTGTGGGGTGGGGTTAGAGAGGGCTGAGCAAAGCTGTCCTTTCCTCATCACCCCACAACCTCAAATTTTCTGTAGCAACTGGGAGGAGAGAGGTAGAATATTTAGGGCTTTTGGAGGAAATGTATTTGAAGGAGAGATGTAGAAGAGGTGTTGGATGAAGAACAGGAGGAAGCTCCAGGCTTTTGCAGTTGAAGGGAATGGGAAGACTGTGTAGATGTGAAGATCATGTGGTGTTTGGCTGGGATGGAACAGGTGAGTGGAAGGAAGCAGTTAGAAATTGCCAGTTGGTGGCATAAGTGGTTAGCAAGTGCCCAAAAGTAATCTGAAACTCTACCAAAGGCTAAAAATAATTAAAAGTTCATAGGGGTCTTCATTTGCACAGTACTGTCATGCAGTAACTCTGCATGACGATAGTGTTCTGCTGGAGCTTTTGGAAAAACACAGAGCATTCTGTGGGGAGTGCATTGCTCTCTCCTTTGCGCTGTGTATCTTGACAGCAAAGGATTTCAGTCTTAGGGCTTTTATGAAGGATTGTTTTTTTAACAGAATTAAGTGCCAGGCAGTACAGCCACAGCTGTTTGTCTTATGGCAAAGCTCAGGCTTATACCTCTGTGACCTTTTGTGGCTTTGTCCCATCCTTGACCTTGTGGTCATGGGGACACTACTGATGCTTTTGTTTTTATGGTAAATTAAAGAAGCCAACAGACACTTTAAAATTCAGGTGTCCTCTTAATATTTCAAGCAGGGGTTGGATGGACACTTTTTTCCCACGGATAACTTTAATGCAGAGAAAAGAGCTGCAGAGGAGAGCTTTGCACATTAAGGAACCTGATGAATTATGCATGAAGCACAGCAGTCTGGTACAGCAGTGCCTGCTTTATGAGAGGAAGGGAGTGATAGTAACAATTTACTCTATACACTAGCTGTAGTTTTTCATAGTGAAGCAGTAATGCGGGCTGCTGGGCTGAGAACAAACAACGTGGCTCCTCCTTCGAGCCCCTGGGGCCTGAGAAAGGTTATTTGGCAGCGGGGAGCAGAAGACCTGCTTTGAGCAAAGTGCGGAGAAAGGGAAGAGCAGGCGAGGAGGACGCATCAGCTCCACAAGCTGCTTGGCAGAGCTATGCTGAAGAGTGGTGGAGTTGCTGGGTTGACAGACCCAGTGTGTGCACATTAAACTCTGCCATGTAATGGGACAGTAAGACTGACACTGAAAGAATCTTACCAGGCAATCTGTGCTGCCTGGGCTTGCTGTCCTGCAAAGCAAAGGCAGAAAGAGGAAGCAGTAGTTTAAAAAAAAAAAAAAAAAAAAAAAAAAAAAATCTCATTAAGGGTAAAGGTTGACTGCAGAAAAACAAAGGGATAATACTCTGCAGCACTTCAATGCGAGATCTGTTGCTGTGCATGACAGCAGACTTGCAGAGTTACTGTGTGTCAGAAGCTGTGGAGGTAACTGGTAGCTCTGTAGGTGACTGGTTCAAGTGATCTGCCAGGAAATGAAGTGCCCTAGAAGTTCTCCAGGCCTTTGATTCAACAACAAAAAGAAATTACTACACTTGCTGGCGAGTTGCCGCTGCATATTTATCAGGCAGCTACTTCTTGGCAGTAGTGGGAACTTAGGCTTCTTTGTAATTGTGGTTCTTTCTCAACCAGATCTGCGTCTTCTGTTGCTCTCTTTAGGTTTCTTTTTTGGCCATTCATGAGTTTGAACCCTTTATTAGGAAGAGGCAGTCCCTAGAGGTGTTGAAAGTGGGCTGTATTGCTATGAGGCATCTGGGTAGCAATAATGATGATTTTTCTCTTTGATAGTGTTGGTTATTCTCCCCTTTCAAAAGAGCTTTTGCAAAGCTGTTTGCAACAGCAAGGAAGCTGTATGCTGCTCCTTCGTGGTGGGAGGATATATTCATGCTCCGTTTGCAGATGGAGAAACTGACACGCAGGGGACTACAGTCCAGCATTTTCAAAAGCGTCTTGTATTAGGAGGCAGACGTTTCCCAAGATTTCCAGAGATGCTGATCATGTGGAGCCTCTCTGGGCATCAACTAAAGTGCCTGGCACTTAAAAAACTGGAAAGCATTTGATACCGGACAAAATCCGAGGCTACTCTGAAAAACATTGGCCTAACAGACTTCCTTGGACTAAAGGGCTCAGTAGGAATCCTGGACGTTGCTGTGGTTCCTACTTTGCTCTGCTGCCCTACCATAGATTGTTCTTGTTTTCTTTAGATGGTGACTGTGTTTGCCTCGGCCCCCTCTTCTCAGTCTCTGTCAGAATCCTTTACGTGATGAAGTTGTATATTGGAGTCTCACATTTTGGACTGGTTGGTCTGACTAACCTCAGTGGTGAGCAGCACAAAGAGGTTTTGTTTTCCTTCAGCCTCTCAGAGGACACACAGATGCAGAAGACAGGAGAAACCCCAGCCCTCTCTGAGAGAGTTCTTTGTCCTTGTCTGGGTTCCTGCAGAATTTCAATTCACAGCTATCTTCGATGTTAAAAATGTTTAATCGTTGGATCAAATTAGAGCTCTCTTGCCAATGAATTGGCCAAGCTTTCATTCTGACTACATAACACCTCCGCTACACACATGACATTGCAGTATCTCATTACTGTATTTCCAAGCAGGGTTCACTGCATTGTTCTGTTTTGTGTTTCCTGGTGTGGGTATGCACAAAAACTGAAACCGCCCTTCTTAACTGTAAGCAGTAAAATATGTATTGTGCTTTAATTGTTTTCAGTTTTGGTAGAGCTACTTTATAATACAATTATGTTCGTGCCCAGGGGCACGTGGAATTGAATTACTGGATATCCACCTTCCAGCACTCACTCTCTTTCAGATAGCTCATACTTAAATTACACTAATCCTTTGGGAACCAGACAATTATATAAGTGTTAGTTAGCAAAAATCATCTGAAGTTGCATACAAAAATACTTCTCTCCAGAGCCATTTTGTAGGTAACTTTTCTTTTTATTAATCTAAGTGCTTTGAATATGGGCTTTAGGTTTCTGCTCAAGCGACTTCTTATGAAGATGTTCTTCTGCGTGCTAGGACAAGAGACATCTGGGGAAAATGTGAATCACCTACTCTGTCCAAGCATGAAAAAAGGAAAAGGAAGAAATAAGTCTTTTGGGAAAAATAAGTCTATTAGCTGAAGTGCAAGCTCTGGTAATCCTTATTCAGACAAGTTTTTTTTTTAATATTACACAAATAATCTTCTTTCTTTGCCTATGCTTTTTGTCTATGCTTTTTTGTGTTTTCTTTTAATTTTTTCAACACTTTATGAAAGATGAGTTGTGTCTGACATTTTTACAAAGATGCCTAGGCAGGAGCTACCTGTTGCTGGGGAAGAAATGAAAGCCAGTATCATATGCAATTTGTGTCAGTTTGGCTAAACCCTTTTTTTTAAAAGTATTCATAATTAACCAGAAGCAAATTTTGCGTGGCCATTCTTATCCTGGTTTGTCCTAGTTTCTCAGATGATCTAAAGTGCTGTAAACTGTTTAAACTGGAGTAAGTGCAGGCACAAAGGTGTTTACAGTAAGTTAAACAGAATGACTTTGAGCCAGCTTTAGTATGAATTTACTCTGTATAAATTTACAGTAGTAACTGGTAAATGGGTGCAATGCAAAATGGTTTGATGAAAGCTCTGTCATCTCTATAACCTCAGATAAATTGATTGATGCAGATGTTTTACCATGCAAGGCTTGATTTGAAATCCAAAACCATGGTGGTATGTTCCACCTCCTTTACTGTTGTAAATGGTTGCAGAATGTGCAAGGGAACAGTGAATGCATACACAAACTTCTACAAGGGAGATCTCTTCTCTCTCCCCTCTCTGTCGTTATATATCTGTGTCTATAGAAATCCCTTCTTCTCTAACTGAACAGAGTCATGGATGCTGATTCTGAACTGGACCTTCAGATTCATTTTGTGTGACTGGCAGGTTACTCCTTCATTGTTTCTTATCAGCTTTCGAAGATCTTTGTTCCTGTGTTTTAAATGTAAAACACCCTTACTCCATATACGTTGAGAGTATGCTCCTGGTTACTAAAAAGTATGTATTTCTTCATAAGACAGGCTGATGATTCAATCTCAAGATTTGTCTTGGGCAGAATTTTTCCCTTCTGCTGCTGGTGTAAGCTAAGTTTCTATGGCTGAATCTTTGCTTATACACAGTGGTCTGCTTGTGATTGCTGAAACTACACGTGGATGTTTACCTAAGGATAATAATACGCACTGTATGTAACCTCTTTCCCTGGCTTTTACTTGAATACTAAGAGGAGAGAAATAATCTGCCTAAAGAGGTTTCCTTTGTGCTCCCCCTCTCACCTGCTCTCTCTTTCAGAGGGGGGAGAAAAAAACCCCAACTGCCATGTTCTCTAGCTAAAACCAATTCAAACAAAAGAAGTCCTAAATCCATATTAATCAACGCCACCTTTAATTTTTCAATCACTGCTTGATTAAATTGCTGCCAAGATTTGTCCTTTCAGTGATAGGGCCTGGTGGGTACTCTGCAGTGAACTCAAACAGAGAAGTAATAAAGTGCTTTCTGTCATAGGCACTCCCCAAAGCGCCAGACACAACACAAGTTATTAAAAAAAAAAAATCAGGGAGTGAGCTCCTATAAACTGTGTGGAGAGGGGGAAAAAAAAAATGATCGAAGAAGATTTTAATTCCGCATCTGCAATTACAAAGGCAAATACATCTGTATTGAGGGTATCTCAAAGTCAAAAAGAATGAGCAAACTCGAATGGTTAGGCCTGTGTCATGAACCAGGTTTGTAATGGTTTTATCACTGTCAAAAGGCAAGTGCCCTTTCTTTCTTTTTCTTTTAATATAATTGTCAGCATAGAGCATGTCTATCAGCTAATAAACTTGCACTGACCCACAACCACCTGCCTTTAAATCTTCCCAGCAGAAATGCAGATGTTCTACCTCCAGACATGCCCTGGTTTCCAGTGAAGGTGGGGTTCTGCTTAAGCCAGCTTATACTGATGCACAACCCTTTTCTGATGCTCCACAACCATTATAAAAATGGTTTATGTTGTTATAGGACTCAATGGTAGACCTCTGGCTCTTGAGCCACCTTCCACTAGTGAGCAGTCAAGGTGCCATTCCCATGCTGGGCTTGTTTGGAGTCTAGAGTTGGCACTGAGGTTGCTGTGTAGCCTGATATGAGCCGACGTATCTTTCCTGGCCACTACCCTCACTCTGGAAGTGAGTTGTAAAGTTGGCTTTGGTGCTATGTTATGATACAACTGGACTTCCATGTGTTATGGGATGACTGCTGTTCAAAGCACATTAAGTCAGTGTAAGTATCTCCCAGTGGCTTAGCAGTTTAGGGTATGACCAAACACATGGAAACAGTCAGAGTAGGGTATTTTCAGAAGTGCCTGTCTTTCTTCTGAGTATGATAGCTGTCAGCACAAACACAGATTATCTAGTAAATGCAGAATAAAATGGACAAACCAAAGCAAACAGCTAGGGCTGAGAGTGCACATGCTTGGCTTTCCTGCCTCAGCTGAGAGGAATTAACTTCCAGATGAAATAGGTTGTCTTTAAAATATAGTCTATGAATCTTCTGCAATTACATGAGCATCCCCTTGGCTTTACATCTTGTCTTTGACAAAGGTGTAAACCTTGATGTTGATAAGAGCATATATTGGACAACCTTGTTCTTCTTGTTAGGATGTTTAACTGGACAAGTTGCTGTGTTCTGACACAAAGAACACCACCACACACACCCTGCCCTGGCCACAACCTGAGTCAATAAAGAGTCGACAAAAGCTGAATCATTACAAGTCAATTTTAAACCAATTCAGGAATGTCCACACTGAGGTTTGTGTGGACAACAATGTAGTGAAATCAATTGAAAAATCAATTTTAGGCATCATCTCCGTCAGTTTAACTAGCTTCTTTTCCATTCAGCTTCCAGCCAGCTAATAGCTGGCAAAACACTGCGACATAATGTTATCTTAGGCTTAACAGTCTTCATTGGCAAAAAGATTTTAGAGGTTGAACTTACTCCCTTAAATTTGTATTGTGCAGATCTTTACCCAGCTAAGGGAGTGATGGAGACGGCCTGTTTCATGCTGAACAAGCCTGTAGCTACAGCTTTTTGAGAGTGGAACAACCTTGTGTTGGATATCAGAGTTGGAATCAAGAGCTGAGTGCTCATTTCTACTGCTTCTACTTCATCTTTCTATCTTTTTCCTCCTCCACATGGCTGCAATAATACAAATCTTGCATGCGGTGTATGGGGCTTATTTTCATTCATTTGTTCTTGGGAAGCTTTTTAAGAGTCGGTGATTACAAAGGCAGTAAAAATACACTGATGTTTGTAGTCACTGGATGTTTGGAGTAGCGCTGGCACGTTAGTAATATTCTGCCATCGTGCCTGCTTGTATCAGTGTGCTCCAGTGAAAACCTGGGGCTGCTGTTGCAGTGACAAGGCTGGTCTCCTGAAGAAATCTGTCATCACACAAAGCTCCATCTAATTATTTAGCAAGTACCTTTGAAACTTCAGAGCTAAGTGTGGATTCCTTCTGGTTAATAAGGATGTGATTTCTGTGGAAGATGCATTTCTTCCCTTAGTTTTCTTGTACTGTTAAAGGTATCCTGATACTGCAGTGGGTTTGGTGTAGTGCTGACCATGATAGCAGAAGCATCATTGCCTCCATGAGAGTTGCAAACTGGAAATAGGGTCATAACATTAAAATTCCTGCTTTCTGTTGCTTACCTGTTGAAAGATTCAGCAGTGAGGTATATTTCTAAACTGTAGTGCCCTTACACATTTATTGGTTGCCCTACATCAGACTTCGTAGCCCTTAGCTAAAGTTACTGCCAGTGTCTGTATTGTAGAGACAGGGAGCTAGGGTGGGTAATTGCTGTGGTATCTCACTGCATATCAATGTATGTACCCTGTGCATCTCCTGAATAAATACATCTCATGCTGTTCTGCAGGAAAATGCAATCATCCCACAATGAGCAATAACAATTCAAAAACATTTCATAAACATTCTGTTTAAAAACAAACAAACAAAACAACCCACAAGACAACAGTGGTATTTCATTTTCACAAAACGACTTAGAGAGCTTTTTGTGGACTGTAGTAAAAATATTATTGGAGCAGTGGGTCTGAGACTTTTCTTCCCTGCTATCTTTCCATTTAGCATCAAAATACATTTGGGCTTCCTTCTC